>JAVJIF010011001.1:0-88490 GCA_038442645.1 Agave tequilana | reverse complement strand
ATGAATTACTTCGTCACCTTCATTGACGACCATTCTCGCTTCTGCCTTGTGTACTGTGAAGTTGTAATACCCCGCTCCAGGAATACGTACTTAGTTGCGTATTCAGATTTTTCGATCGTATTTTTCGATTTACCTTCTGTACTATTTTGTATTATGAATTATTAATATGATTGTTTTGTCTTAGATCCGGATCCCCGGTCTCGGAGTCAGCCCCAGTCTGAAACAGGGACCCGATTATAGTATATATTCAATTTGGTTTTTTCGGTAATTAGATTTGACCGATTTTAATTTTAAATATCATTTTTCCAATATTATATATTTTCTATGATTTTCTGGAATTTTTCGGGATTTAAATGAAAATCTTCAAAACCGTGTCGGCCAGTGCCGCTGACCGATTCCCGGATTTTAATTCACAAACAGTTTGGAAATTCTAGAAAGTCCTTTAGACATTATGTCTTAGAATTACATTTCTTACCTAAATACTTTTTCTGAGGATTTTATGAATTTATGAAAATTCCACCGGAGTCGGTAGCTAATTGATTCCGGGATTTTTAGTTTTAAAACTATAAAGTATTTCTTAAAACGGATTTCACCGTGAGTTTAGTATGATATTCTTGATTTTTGGTAATTTTGCGAGTCGTTCCGAGATACTGGATTTCGGGACGATTTCGGTATTTTCCGAAATGTTTTCCGCATCCACGACTCAACCCGGGAATCAGTCTTTTCAATAATTTTCACTTTTGAGTTCAAGATAATATCTTTCCTTTTAATTTCTTTTCCCTTTCCTTTTTCTTTAATCCCTTCCTTCCTCACAAGCCACAACTTCCTCCAATTTTCCACCAACTTCCACACACTTCCATTTTCTCCACCTCCTCCAAAAATATCTTCACCTCACCATCACCTTGGCAAGCCATGATTGGCCAAGAGAAACACCTCACCCCTCCACTTTGCAATTAAGCCCCTCTCTTTTATTTAATTGCATCACCTTCACAAATCCAAAACCTATAAATACTTTTCTTCTCCATTTCATTTCCTTTTTTCACTTCTCTTCACCAAAGCCAAAACCTCCATCAACTCCTCTTCATCTCCACCACCACAACCACCACTACAACTACTCCAACCTCTTACCTTCATCTTCTTCCTCCTTCATCTCCATGGAAACCACCACAACTTCATCAACTCCACCAAAACCTCCACCTTCTTCTTCGTCATCAACTTCAATCACTACCACCATCACTCCATCACCTTGTACTCCTTTTGGTGAGTAATTTTAATCACCAAGACTTGGTTAATTCTTAGTATGCTTAAGGTTACATATCATGTACACTTGTGTCTTCAAATCATGGTTATTTGACAACAAACACAACCACCAAAAAAATCTGTCCTGTACTCTGTTTTCAGACGATTAGTCGACTTGACCTAGAGATTAGTCGACTTGAAACCCTTATTTGAAACGTAACCTTTTCTGGAACACAGTTTTAGTCGACTTAGCTTAAATATTAGTCGACCATAAATCACTGTTAGTCGACTAACCATTCCACCCTAGTTGACTAACTTTTCCTGAAACAAAACTTAACTCTCTGTATCACAGTTTTAGTCGACTTAAGCCTAACTATTAGTCGACTTGGAATCACTGTTAGTCGACTACCCATTCATCTAGTCGACTAACTTTTCCTGAATCAAAACCCAACTTTCTGTAACCCAGTTTTAGTCGACTAGACCAGACTGTTAGTCGACTTGAGTCCACTATTAATCGACTACCCATTCCACCTAGTCGACTAACTTTGGCTGTCTGTTATAGTTGATTTCTTCTTGAATATGAACTTACCCTCTAGACTTATATCATATATTGGTATTGCTTAACTTGTCTCTTGACAAACATCATCTTCCCTTCTCTCTTTCTCTCTCCTCTTCACTCTACATATTTATATCATATTTTATGGCGCGTCCCGAGTTCCGTGGATTTTGGGTCTTTCGGCATTCTGATGATTTAGGCGAGTGGTCTCGCTTTTTCTATCGTCTCTATTTGAGTTTCCCGTTTCGTCGGGTCGATAAGTATTTCACTACATATTTCCATGTATTTTATTCCATGTATATATGTCTTTTACTGCTTTTACACCATGCGTGGCCGACCCTTCGTGGTCGTTGAACTCTAGATTTCTGATATGTTATCACTTGCCATGCTATTACTTCAGATCTGTCAGTTGCATGCTTCTATTTAACACATGTATATCACCTAACATCTAGTGTGTTATCACTTGACCACCATACATGCTATTATTTGGCAGGAACCTCTTGTTATGTCATGACTTACCCAGACTATTATCAATCTCTTGTCAGGTTTGGTTGCTTGCTAAATATCATCCATCCTGTCATGCTATCACTTGACACCCAGCATGATAACTTGACTTGTGATTATCACCTTTACGGGAACTTTGCCTTATTATCCTGTATCATGATCAGTGACCTGTTTTTCCTGCTTTACATGCAGTGACCTGACTATATAGTATTTATTTACTCCTGAATTCCTGATCATGTCCTGTTCCTGTTCTTCCGTAAAGTGATAATTAAACTAATGAATCCTAAAAAGGACCAACTTGCATTGGGTCGGGGGAAACATGCGGATATCAATATGTGTTCGTTTTTACAGTGGTATTAGGTATGTTGTTGCAACTAAATTTCCGGTCTAACCTGTGGGCCTCCAGGGGACCGAGGGGAGAGCTGGCTCCCTCATTACTGGTACCATCATGATAAGGGCATACATAAGTCCCTCCTGTTAGCCTTGCGGCTGGTTTCCGTCACCATGCAACGGAACAATCCTGGGCCGTGGTCCCGGGTATGTACGGGACCCACTGTAAACATAGTTCGTTGATACCCCCGCTAGTTTCCAATAACAAACCTTGTTTTACTCGGATATGGATCTATGTGTGCTGGGACGCTAGTTCACATAGCTAGATCAGGGTAGACGAGTAATAATAAGTGTCAAGATAATAACCTGCTCTTTAAGTTGTAAGTAGAGGTATGTGGAATGGGACGCATACTAAAGCCTGCAACTTAAACAGCTATGAATCTGTGATATGCCTTACTATATTTGCTTGTCTTGGATGTTACTTCGGATTTCGGTTTTATGAGTATTATCGTATTAACTGCTAATATTCTGCTTTATCCATGTACCCATCTGCCTCTTGTTCATTATCTTATCATGTCTTGAGAACAATCGGGTTGTATGTGCTTGGATCACCGTGACATGAGATAAAGGTATATAGATGAGGGTTCCTTGTTTGGATTATTCCTTCGATGTACTAGTCTCATGGAGCTGTGATCTGAAACCCTACTATCAGATTTGCTCGTCCTTAGCTTTATTCAGTTTTACTGCTATACATGTATTTACCTTGTTCGTCACTTGGCATTTGCACCACTCGCCTGGGGAGTTTCACTGACTCCCCTGGATCCTCATGTCCAGGTCATGGAGCTTAGAGCGTGTGACTTCTCCCTATTACTGATCAGAGTGGCGCAGCGGTAGCGTGGATCCCCAGCCGATCATCCAGAGTTCATCCTTCCAGGCCCCTGTGTGCCTCTCGAGTTTCCTTTAGTAAAACTGTGAGTGCCCTTTTTCCTATTCATACTTGTACATTTCCATGTATTCCTGCATTGTGCATATCAGTGATATAATATTCATGTAATATTGGATCACCTCTGGTGATAACTTTGTAATTGTACTCATGTGTTGGAATGTATAATGCACCATTTGCTTCGTACTCTGATTCTTGTCTGTACTGATGCTTAGCGTATATACGTGAAGGTACTTGGACTTGCGGTACGTTGCGTGACGTCTATACGTTGCAGTGATCCGTAGGATCGGGCGTTACAGGATGGTATCAGAGCCTAGGCTCTTACTTCCTCAGTACGTCCAGATGGCAAATTAATGGTAAAGAAATTTGCAACTGGAATGCTTGAGTCTTGGTTATACATTCCAACTACAAGTGCAGAGTTATCTATTTCTTGATCATCTTTCCTTTGATTCCTAAATCCTTTCCATATCCCTTCCCTGTTTTGGTTTTTATGAAGCCTTTATATCAACTTAAGATATGAATAGACTAGAAAAGTAGTGGGGTCTGAATGAAACTATTATGTGATCTCTTCGGCCAACTCTATGAAGCTTGGTATTCTCCAGATCGATTCTGATCTGGCTATCTTTCAGAAGTCAGCAGTTGGAATTCTCTATGGATATTCTACATTCTCTGTTATATCTTTCAGAGCGATCGATGCCTGGTATTCGGGATTCTTAATTATCGGTCTTCTTTATTATGCTCAGGACTATCAGGGTTTTCTTTATCTTCAGTATTGGGTTTATTCTCAGAGGATTATCAAGTATGCAGTACATCTGGAATTCTATTGCACAGCAACGTCATCAGCGGTATTATTCAGCATTATTCGAAGATTTATACAGCCAGAAGTGCGGAGGATGATTATTATTCAGTCGACTTGAGAGCCCTGCCTATAGTGCTTCATATCCTAATTGGTATAAATTCCACCCTTGTCCTCTTTGTATTCATTTTACCCCTTATCGAAATTGCGAGGACGCAATTTTTTGTAAGGTGGATGGAATGTAATACCCCGCTCCCGGAATACGTACTTAGTTGCGTATTCAGATTTTTCGATCGTATTTTTCGATTTACCTTTGTACTTATTTTGTATTATGAATTATTAATATGATTGTTTTGTCTTAGATCCGGATCCCGGTCTCGGAGTCAGCCCCAGTCTGAACCAGGGACCCGATTATAGTATATTATTCAATTTGGTCTTTCCGGTAATTAGATTTGACCGATTTTAATTTAAATATCATTTTCCAATATTATATATTTTCTATGATTTTCTAGAATTTCCGGGATTTAAATGAAAATCTTCAAAACCGGTGTCGGCCAGTGCCGCTGACCGATTCCCGGATTTTTAATTCACAAACAGTTTGGAAATTCTAGAAAGTCCTTTAGACATTATGTCTTAGAATTACATTTCTTACCTAAATACTTTTTCTGAGGATTTATGAATTTATGAAAATTCCACCGGATTCGGTAGCTAATTGATTCCGGGATTTTTAGTTTTAAAACTATAAAGTATTTCTTAAAACGGATTTCACCGTGAGTTTTAGTATGATATTCTTGATTTTTGGTAAATTTTGCGAGTCGTTCTGAGATACTGGATTTCGGGACGATTTCGGTATTTCCGAAATGTTTTCCGCATCCACGACTCAAACCCGGGAATCAGTCTTTTCAATAATTTCCACTTTTGAGTTCAAGATAATATTTCCTTTTTAATTTCTTTTCCCTTTTCCTTTTCTTTAATCCCTTCCTTCCTCCACAAGCCACAACTTCCTCCAATTTTCCACCAACTTCCACACACTTCCATTTTCTCCACCTCCTCCAAAAATATCTTCACCTCACCATCACCTTGGCAAGCCATGATTGGCCAAGAGAAACACCTCACCCCTCCACTTTGCAATTAAGCCCTCTCTTTTATTTAATTGCATCACCTTCACAAATCCAAAACCTATAAATACTTTTCCTTCTCCATTTCATTTCCTTTTTTTTTCACTTCTTCACCAAAGCCAAAACCTCCATCAACTCCTCTTCATCTCCACCACCACAACCACCACTACAACTACTCCAACCTCTTACCTTCATCTTCTTCCTCCTTCATCTCCATGGAAACCACCACAACTTCATCAACTCCACCAAAACCTCCACCTTCTTCTTCGTCATCAACTTCAATCACTACCACCATCACTCCATCACCTTGTACTCCTTTTGGTGAGTAATTTTAATCACCAAGACTTGGTTAATTCTTAGTATGCTTAAGGTTACATATCATGTACACTTGTGTCTTCAAATCATGGTTATTTGACATCAAACACAACCACCAAAAAAATCTGTCCTGTACTCTGTTTTCAGACGATTAGTCGACTTGACCTAGAGATTAGTCGACTTGAAACCCTTATTTGAAACGTAACCTTTTCTGGAACACAGTTTTAGTCGACTTAGCTTAAATATTAGTCGACCATAAATCACTGTTAGTTGACTAACCATTCCACCCTAGTCGACTAACTTTTCCTGAAACAAAACTTAACTCTCTGTATCACAGTTTTAGTCGACTTAAGCCTAACTATTAGTCGACTTGGAATCACTGTTAGTCGACTACCCATTCCATCTAGTCGACTAACTTTTCCTGAATCAAAACCCAACTTTCTGTAACCCAGTTTTAGTCGACTAGACCAGACTGTTAGTCGACTTGAGTCCACTATTAATCGACTACCCATTCCACCTAGTCGACTAACTTTGGCTGTCTGTTATAGTTGATTTCTTTCTTGAATATGAACCTTACCCTCTAGACTTATATCATATATTGGTATTGCTTAACTTGTCTCTTGACAAACATCATCTTCCCTTCTCTCTTTCTCTCTCCTCTTCACTCTACATATTTATATCATATTTATGGCGCGTCCCGAGTTCCGTGGATTTTGGGTCTTTCGGCATTCTGATGATTTAGGCGAGTGGTCTCGCTTTTCTATCGTCTCTATTTGAGTTTCCCGTTTCGTCGGGTCGATAAGTATTTCACTACATATTTTCATGTATTTTATTCCATGTATATTTGTCTTTTACTGCTTTTACACCATGCGTGGCCGACCCTTCGTGGTCGTTGAACTCTAGATTCTGATATGTTATCACTTGCCATGCTATTACTTCAGATCTGTCAGTTGCATGCTTCTATTTAACACATGTATATCACCTGACATCTAGTGTGTTATCACTTGACCACCATACATGCTATTATTTGGCAGGACCCTCTTGTTATGTCATGACTTACCCAGACTATTATCAATCTCTTGTCAGGTTTGGTTGCTTGCTAAATATCATCATCCTGTCATGCTATCACTTGACACCCAGCATGATAACTTGACTTGTGATTATCACCTTACGGGAACTTTACCTTATTATCCTGTATCATGATCAGTGACCTGTTTTCCTGCTTTACATGCAGTGACCTGACTATATAGTATTTATGTACTCCTGAATTCCTGATCATGTCCTGTTCCTGTTCTTCCCGTAAAGTGATAATTAAACTAAGGAATCCTAAAAAGGACCAACTTGCATTGGGTCGGGGGAAACATGCGGATATCAATATGTGTTCGTGTTTACAGTGGTATTAGGTATGTTGTGCAACTAAATTTCCGGTCTAACCTGTGGGCCTCCAGGGGACCGAGGGGAGAGCTGGCTCCCTCATTACTGGTACCATCATGATAAGGGCATACATAAGTCCCTCCTGTTAGCCTTGCGGCTGGTTTCTGTCACCATGCAACGGAACAATCCTGGGCCGTGGTCCCGGGTATGTACGGGACCCACTGTAAACATAGTTCGTTGATACCCCCGCTAGTTTCCAATAACAAACTTGTTTTACTCGGATATGGATCTATGTGTGCTGGGACGCTAGTTCACATAGCTAGATATCAGGGTAAGACGAGTAATAATAAGTGTCAAGATAATAACCTGCTCTTTAAGTTGTAAGTAGAGGTATGTGGAATGGGACGCATACTAAAGCCTGCAACTTAAACAGCTATGAATCTGTGATATGCCTTACTATATTTGCTTGTCTTGGATGTTACTTCGGATTTCCGGTTTTATGAGTATTATCGTATTAACTGCTAATATTCTGCTTTATCCATTTTGTCCCTCTTGTGTTCATTATCTTATCATGTCTTGAGAACAATCGGGTTGTATGTGCTTGGATCACCGTGACATGAGATAAAGGTATATAGATGAGGGTTTCCTTGTTTGGATATTCCTTCGATGTACTAGTCTCATGGAGCTGTGATCTGAAACCCTACTATCAGATTTGCTCGTCCTTAGCTTTATTCAGTTTTACTGCTATACATGTATTTACCCTTGTTCGTCACTTGGCATTTGCACCACTCGCCTGGGGAGTTTCACTGACTCCCCTGGATCCTCATGTCCAGGTCATGGAGCTTAGAGCGTGTGACTTCTCCCTATTACTGATCAGAGTGGCGCAGCGGTAGCGTGGATCCCCAGCCGATCATCCAGAGGTTCATCCTTCCAGGCCCCTGTGTGCCTCTCGAGTTTCCTTTTAGTAAACTCGTGAGTGCCCTTTTCCTATTCATACTTGTACATTTTCATGTATTCCCGCATTTGCGCATATCAGTGATATAATATTCATGTAATATTGGATCACCTCTGGTGATAACTTTGTAATTGTACTCATGTGTTGGAATGTATAATGCACCATTTGCTTCCGTACTCTGATTCTTGTCTGTACTGATGCTTAGCGTATATACGTGAAGGTACTTCGGACTTGCGTATATACGTTGCAGTGACGTCTCCGTATCCGTCAGGATCGGGGCGTTACAGAAGTCAAAAGGTGAAGCCTTTAGTAAGTTCATCGAGTTTCAAACTCGAGTGGAGAAGCAACTTGGCGTCCAGTAAGAAACTTGAAGCGATAGAGGTGCGGCGAGTACCGAACGAAGGAAGCTGAAGCATATCTCAACGAACATGGCATCATTGCAAAGACGACTGCTCCTTACTCTCCACAGTCCAATGAAATTGCAGAAAGGAAGAATTGCACACTTAGTGAGATGGTAAACTCGATGTTGATTACATCCGGTTTACCTATCTGCTATTGGGGAGAGGCATTGTTGATGGCTAACTAGATTCTAACTCTGGTACCTTACTCCAAATCTGATACTACTCCACATCAGAAATGGTTGGGGTATTAAGTATCTCGTGACAATCTCAAAGTGTGGGGGTGTCTTGCTTATGTTTGGATACCAGATATCAAGAGGCCAAAGCTTGGTCCTAAGACCAACAGGTCTGTGTTTCTTATTCTTGTTAAAGATAGTGATGCATGTAAATTTCTAGATCCTGGTACAACTCCATCATCGGAGCTCAAGACACAGAGTTCTTTGAGGATAAGTTAATCAAGGATAAAAGCTTAGTGCTCAAAGATATACCTGAAAATGCTAAAAACTCTATACACCAGATGAATCAATTTCTCAAAAGCAGAAGATACTGATGCTGAAGAAGAAACTCCAGAAGCTGTAGACACCTTCTAAATGCATTAGAAAGCATAAAGACATTGGAGATGACTTCATCACTTATAACGTAGAAAGAGATCCACTAACTTTCAAAAAGCAATGCAGTGCAAAGATGCTATTCTGTAGAAGAAAGCCATAGATGATGAAATGGACTCATTGATCCAGAATCACACCTGGGAATTGGTGGATGTGCCAGAAGATGCAAAGCCTATCAGCTGCAAGTGGATCTTCAAAAGAAAACTACGACCTGATGGTACCATAGAAAAGTACAAGGCTAGATGGGTAGCAAAGACTTCTATCAAAAAGAAGGTATTGACTTTTTTGATATTTATGCACCAGTTTGCAGAATTACTACCATCAGAGTGTTGATTGCAAGGGCGGCCATCAAGAAGTTCATCATTCACCAGATGGACGTGAAAACAACTTTTTAAATGGAGATCTCACTGAAAAATTTACATGAAAAAATCAGAAGGACTTGATGCTCCTATATACAAGGTATGCAAACTAACAAAGTCTTTATATGGTCTTAAGAAGGCTCCAAAATTCTGGCATGAGAAATTTGATAAGATTATTCGTAGTAATGGGTATCGAATCAGTGAATCTGATAAGTGCTTATACATCAAAGTTGCTGAAGGAAAAGAGTAGTGATCTGCCTTTATGTAGATGACATGCTCATCAGGATCGACTTAGAGATAGTGAAATATAACAAAAAATTTCTATCAGCCCAGCAGCATGAAAGTACCTTGGGACTGCGGACGTGATTCTCAGAATCAAAATCCTGTACACAAAAGATGGAATTGGATTATCTCAATCTCATTACATAGAGAACATGCTAAAGAAGCATGGCTACTTCAACATGCCAGAGTTGTCTGTGCCATATGATTACAACAAGAAGTTTCGACCCAACACTAGAAGACTGATAAGATAGCTAGAATACTCAAAGATTATTGATAGTCTTATATATGTAATGAGCTGCACAAGACCAGACATATCATTATCTGTTGGAATGCTTAGCAGATTTACAAGCAATTCTAGAAAGCCTCATTGGGATGTTATTCAGAAATTAATGAGGTACATGAAGGGAACTTTGAATCTAAGCCTGCTCTACACTGGATATCCAGCTGTGATCGAAGGCTTCTCAGATGCAAGCTGGTGCTCGAAATCAGATGAGTGTAGATCCATTGGAGGCTTTATCTTCACCATGAATGGAGCTGCTATTTCATGGAAGTCTAAGAAGCAAACTCTGATTGCACAATCATCGATGGAGTCTGAGTTCTTTGCATTAACTATTACAGGAGATGAGGCTGAGTGGCTCAGTTGTTTTCTCCGAGACCTTCTGTTGGAAGAATTGTAAGGTGCAATTACTATCTATTGTGATAATCAAGCAACGAGTGTTGTAGCAACAAACTCGTTATTCAACGGAAATAAATGAACCATTCGTCTGAAGCATGGCTATTTGAATGAGCTTATCTGTCATGAAATCATCTTAGTGATTGATGTCCGGTCTTCAGAGAATGTTGTGGATTCTCTAACTAAAGGCTTGAAAAAGGATTTAGTTGAAAGGACTTCTGCTGGAATGGATCTCAAGTCATTGTAAGTCTTATGTACATTTATCGTTTATACCAAGTTATTAGTTCAAAGTTCATGCTACTAATAATAGGATATTTGGTTTAAAATTAAGTAAGACTTGCATGCATATTGCCTATCATGTGACAGGATGGCTTGTAAGCCTTAATGAGTCCAAAGCATTTCGGGTGCGGACTGTTGGATAGGAAACACACCTAAAGGACTCACCTATGCTTGGATGGAGATTTGACCGTCTCCTGTGGGAACTTATAAAAAGTATATAGAGCCCTCGCATAAATCAGGACATGCACATGACCATAAATGTGCAAGCACTCGTGCAAACTTGTGGTTCAAAGTGATAACTACCACAGTTAGGTTTTAATCTTGTGTGATCGCTTATAAGAGAGGCACTGCTTCAAGACTAAGTTCGCCGTGTGCCTATCTATTCAGTTGGTTTAAAGAGGATTCAAGTCCTAATGACATCTACCTTATGCACAATGATTATAACTTTCTGATAGTTTGTAAACTTGTGGGGGATTGTTAGATATTTTGTTCAAAAAATTGATTTTTCAAAACATAAAATAGTTTTAAAACTATATGTATTTCATTTACATATATTGGTAACATTTAAACCTTTGCCATACTAAAATGATTTAGCTAATAATTCTCCCCCATAAGTACAAACTAATAGCACATGGGTTAGGTATGGTTAATGCAATTAAGACCTTTGGACTTCTTACATTGAATCTGAACTCAAGACTCTTGCAATCCCTCATTATGAGTTGATAACCCTTTGAGTTTCTCTCATTTAGTGATTATAACCCTTGGGTTTTTCTTATTAAAGGGACTAATGGCCGTTGAGCTACATTCATTGAATTAAGACAACCCTTTGACTTTCTCTCATTATGAGTTGGTGACTATTGAGTTAGATTTATTGAATCTAGACAAGCCCCTTGAGATACCTTTATTAAGGAATAGTGACCCTTGAGTTACTAGGGCAGTCCTATAAATAGGCTTCCTTGTAGTTCATTTAGAATATGACAAAAACAAGGAGATCACCTGAAAAATAAGAGTGCGTTCAGTTGTAAGTAGAGCTCTGTCTTGCGTTAGACCGAGGAGGTCACTTACCTGTTCAGATCAAGGAGATCACCAAAGAATCTGATTGGTGCACACCAGAGTTCTTCAACTGCTGTTCCTGCAGGCAATTTGGTTTTGAGATTCTTGCACCGGAGTAAGCCAAATATTGCTTTAAGTGCAACTTTCAAGGACGCACAACAGCTCTACTACTCGGGAACACTCTAACATCAAAGTCGCCTTCTCGGAGTCACTCCACAATTCGGGAATATCCGATCTCGTGTTACAATTTATAAAGATTAATAGAAAGTTCACTTTGCTCTAATCAATATTTCCCATATTGTTCCAACACATCATTATCATCAAGGTTGTTTTACTATCATGGTTAACTTCCAACTCAACTGCTCTGCTGACTTTGAGTTTGTATCCCAAACGAGATTGCTACGTATGGAAAGTTGTAGAGTTAAATTGATTAATCCGTGAACACTTTGCTACGGCTTGCACATTTTCAAGGTTGACGCTCCTACTTAAAAACTTCTATTATTAGCTGTCTTTTTATCTTGCCTTCTCAATGGTTACTGGGTTCCCCTGTTTTGTTTCAACCAGATAAGCCAATCTGGATCCTACCGCAATCCAGTATACAGTTTGTATTGAAAGGAAAATACAATCTTATCACAATTTTGTGGAAGTCCCTTTTCTTTTTGCTTGGCTTGATATTTTAAATCAAATAAGTTATTCAAGATTTACAACATTCCTACAAGAAATTTACTTTTGTGAGAAAGTACTGTGGCTGGAAATTCATTGATTCAATTTATATTACATAACTACAAAGAAATTAATAAATGTGGTAAATTAATAGATAAATTCCTTTAAAAATTGACATCTTTAACTCTTTTAAAACAATCCCTTGCGCTGAACACTCACAACAGTAATCAGTAATCACCACAAAAACCAAAACGCCAGCCAGAACGGAAATCGAAGCCAGTTATACACAAATGACAAATCAGAACTAGACACCTAATCGGCGTTATTGGGACCAGGCCGAACTCGACTTCAATAATAAATTTATAATATTCCAAAAATTTTGGAAGTAGATTCACATCACTGTTGCTGAACTAATGATACTAATGAAACAGAGTGCCCATATTTATGTTGCACCGGCATTGTATATTTGTAATATATCTATGCCACAGTTTTTCCAAAAAAAAAAAAGATTTAACAAGATTTGCAAAGCAACAAAAGTTTATAGCGTTACAAGCACCGAACATGTGAACCCAACAGGTGCATATTCTGGTTCAATGCAGGAAACTGCAACGTTCTGTTGTCGCTACACCGTTATGATCATAATATATTTTTTATTCTTGGGTAGGATGACATTCACGCGGGAACGGATATTTCCGTGAAAGCACCCACAAAATATTACAAGTTTGCCATTATTTTTTTTTGGTAATCTCACCGTTCATGAAAAGTCCAAAATACCCTTATCTTCCTCCCTCCTCTCCTCCTCTCCCTCTTTCGCCGGCGACCCCAGCCTCCACCTCTCCCTCCCCGGCCTCCCCCCTCCTCACCCATCGCCGGCCTCCCCTCCCCTCCCCCTCCCCCCTCCCTCCGCCCCGTCCTGGCCTGTTTCGGCCAGGTTCTGGACGAACATGTCAGATCTAGACGAACATGCCAGAGGGAGGGGGCGGGAGGGGGTGGAGGGGAGGCCGGGGAGGGGCGGAGGAGGGGTGAGGCGGGGAGGAGGAGGAGGGAGGGGGAGGCCGGGGATGGAGGGAGGAGGGGAGAGGGGGAGGCCGGTATCCCCGGCGAAGGAGTGAAAGGAGGGGAGGAAGGAGGAAGAAGGGAGGAGAAGAGGGTATTTTGAAATTTTTGCAAAAAAAGGTGCCTTCATCAATTTGGAGGTGCTATCAACACTGGGGTGCCCTCATCAATTTTTGGGGTGAAAATATCCGTTCCCTATTCAAATGAGAGGATATATTAGCACCCATCAAATTGATAAAAGTCTCTCATCTAATAATTACAAAATTATCAAATTTAATCATTGAGTAAAAGTATAAAATACCCTCTCAGTTTTCTTCTTCCTTACACGGCAACCAGCGGTAAGCGACGGTGATCCTAAGGTCCTCCACCTCTCCTTCCAGCCTCCCGTTGATCACCCACATCTCTTTCCCTTACCTCGTCGCTGCCTGCTTTGGTGGCGTGGTGAGACGAGAGGAGGAGCTCTCTTCGCCACCAAATCGGGCGGCGAGGGAGAAATGAAAGATGGGTAGGGCGGCGGGTCTAGGGGGGACGAGGACAGGGTGGGGGGATGGTGAGGGAAGGGCCTGTTTGGTTGACGATGGAAGTGAGGAAGTAAGGAAGTGAGGAATTGGTAATAGTTCCCTTTGGAACTTAGGAATTGGTTAGTAAGTTTTTCGGTGTTTGGATGTTGTTAGGAAGTGTGATTTGAAAAATGTTATGTCTTTTCCGGTATTTGAATGGTAATGTGAAAGTGAAAGTGGAAAAGTTGACCACAAAGTTGACCGCAAAATAATATTAAAATAAAAATTAATTAAGAAAAATAAAAAATAGACTGTAATTAGAATGCAAGTGAGATTTACATGATCAAAAAAATAACTGTTTTGTGCTACAACTTATTATAAATGAGATTTACATGACCACAAAATTAACTGTAGCACTTTAGAAGTGAGGAAATGGTTGTGTAAAAGAGAAAAGAGAGAAGGAAAATGAGTTTTCTTATTTTTCTTTTCCGATGTTTGGATAGATAGGGAAGTAAGCAATTATACTTCCTTATTTCTTTACTTCCGCCCACTTCCTTGCATCCAAACACCCCCATATGTGGATATGGAATGGCTTAGGGACGCGAGAGATGACAGGAGGAGGAAGAAGGAGAGAGAAATAAGAAGAACGAGTGTTTTAAAAATTCTAAAAAAATTATAAGCGTTTTTCAATTTGATGAGTGCACCAATCAGATGGGAACCCACTTTAATGGGTGCTGATATCAGCTCCTCATTCACGTACTTCAGGATGACAGCTCAGTCCCCGGGCGATGGCCATGCTCTCTTGGTGGGCCCCACAAACGAGATCGAGTCGCTACGTTAACGTACGATTTATAATTGAAGTTGAGTTAGTAACGGCCTAATAAAGTACACGGAAGGAGGGCGTTTACCCATCTGCCACGTACGCACATGGGGAGCTAACTCCATTAATAAACCATAAACCCCGCTCCAAGACAAAACAAACGAATAAAAGAAGAGATCACAATAGAATTTACGAAAATGCCCTCCACTCGTCACCTATGCCTAAATCCACGGCTTCAATAGAGGGCATCCACTTAATAGATTCCGTCTTTAATCAAAACAAAGATCACCTCTGGTGGCTATCGATTCTGCAATCCGCTATCGTTTTCCGAACAGCCAACGGCGTTACTTCCTTCTTCTTCAACAACCCCCCCACTCTCGTTTGCCCTCTTCATAATGGCATTCTCCCTGAGCGGCTGTGTCCCTCTGATGCACACCTGAACACGTGGCACCATTATAAAAGGCGGAGATGAGAATATATTTTCGATCTCCTTTAGGGAAATAAATATTAAATACCATCATTCTTCTCTCTCTCTGGATTGGGTTTTTTAATCTGCATTGTTTGACAATTTTGAATCCCTCATGGATTCTATAAGCAAATCCTTCAAATCCCACGGCTCCTCCAAGTACTCGCCTTCCTGGTCCTCATCCAGGAACGAGGAGCGCCCGATCCTCGCCGGCGACGACCCCGACGATCGCCGTGAAGTTGTCGTCAAGATCGACGGCAACATTAACAGCGGCGGCAGCCTCCCGAGCAATGCAAGCAACGTTGACCGCAGCAGCAACATCTGGAGAGAATCAAGCTACGATTTTTGGAAGGAAGGCCATATGGGCAACGGCGAAGGTGGCAGCATTGGCCCCGAGTTCAGTTTCCCCAAACAAAATCAAGCTCAAGAGCCATGACAGAGATCAGCGAGGACCCGCCGTCGAGATTGATTAGAAAGTTCATTAACATGCAGCGGGCATCGGGTGCCGAGATGGCGCTCGACATCGATCTCGAGATGGACGAGCTTAAGAAATCGGAACCGGAATCGAAAGAGCTTCGTGTTTCTTTTGTCCCAGAGAGCTCCGAATCTTCTGATTCGTCCGATGACGAGGACGCGAGGAGCTCAGTGCAGCGGCGGGGGCGGCAGCCGGTGAGCCCGCTGAAAGACGGAGGTGCCGGCGAGGTCCTCCGCTGCACGTCGAACTTGTCGTTCCACAGAGCTTCGACGCTTCTCCGCGTGAAGACGAGGTCGAGGCTGATGGATCCGCCGACGTTTTCTCCCACCGCGGCGGGATATCTCCTCCTGCTCACGGTGATGAGGGAAAGTCGGGGTATTTTTCGAGAAAATCCGGTCAGCTCAAGTCCGGGCTTCTTGGAAAAGTCGATGAGGACGATGAAGATCCCTTCCTTGATGAGGATCTCCCCGAGGATTTCAAGACTTTTAATTTGGTACCATCGCGATTCTTCAGTTGGTGAGCTTAGTACTGATTCTTGGTGCTCTTGTATGTAGCCTTTCGATCCGAAAGTTTCAGAGGCTAACGGTATGGAAGCTGCATTTGTGGAAGTGGGAGGTGATGGTACTTGCTCTGATCTGTGGCCGCTTGCTTTCGGGTTGGATCATTCGTGTTGCTGTCTTCTTTATTGAAAGAAACTTTCTCCTTCGAAAGCGGGTTCTTTATTTCGTATATGGAGTTCGAAATGCCGTTCAGAACTGTCTTTGGCTTGGCTTGTCCTTCTAACTTGGCATTATATGTTTGATAAGAAAGTTCAGCGGGAGACGAACAGCCTGTTCCTGCGTAAAGTCACTCAAGTTCTTCTCAGTCTCCTTTTTATGACTCTTGTGTGGCTAATCAAGACCTTGCTCGTCAAGGTTTTAGCCTCCTCATTTCATGTTAGCACTTACTTTGATAGGATCCAAGAGTCCTTGTTCAATCAGTATGTGATCGAGACGCTATCTGGCCCTCCTTTGGTCGAAATTCAACACAATAGGGAAGAGGAGGACCGTGTGTTTGCTGAGGTTCAGAGGCTTCAGAATGCAGGGGCCAGAATTCCAAATGATCTGAGGGAGGCTATTATTGGGACCAGAAGTGGAAGGGTAATTGGAGGCAGCGGTATCGGACTTGGCGGAACGAGAAGAGCATGCAGTTGGGAGCAGGGAAGAGCATGAGGTTCTCGGAGGGGACCTCTAAGAGGGAGGATGCAATTTCTATTGACCAGCTACACAAGCTTAATCAGAAGAATGTTTCCGCGTGGAATATGAAGAGGCTGATGAAGATAGTCAGGAATGGGACCTTGACTACTCTGGACGAGCAGCTAGTACATGAGCATGGAGAGGATGAGTCTGCAATGCAGATTAGGAGTGAGTTTGAGGCAAAGATTGCTGCGAGGAAAATTTTTCATAATGTGGCCCGGCCAGGTTCTAGGTAAGTTTTGATCTCCTTTCTATCTTGTTTAGTCTTATTCATTGAAGCAAATGCATTTCTATCTAACTAGTTGATGATTGGTTTGTTCTCGATGGTAGCTGTAGGGAGTCTGATGGACAACTTTGTTCTTTCACTAAGGCCTGTTCTTCTGAGTTTCAATAATGTCTCCATTTGTTATATATGTTGAGCAATGCTCAAGAACAACTTGAGCAGACCTTTATCTGAAAAAATTGAGGTTGTTTGCATGAATTGTTTTGCTCGGGTTTGCCTCAATTTAATGGCCATTTCCTCTGCTAAATTTCATAGTGTGATATCCTAAATTTTCCTTTTTCTTACTTCCTATTGCATGTTCATTTTGCTCTTTTACATCATAAGCCACTTTTCTTATCCAATGTTAACAATTGTAGATATGTATTTAGCTCCCATCTATTGATATAAATATTCCAAATTTCACATGCATTTGCACGTGCACAGAAATCTAGTTAAACTATATTAGATTCTTATCTAAATGATAGAGCTATGTAAGAAAGATAGACATATAAAAATTTTAAAAAAAATCTTAGTATAAATTAAGATGCTTTTGCAAAAGGTCCACCCACAAAAGTGAATCAAGTTAAACCAGTTTGATAATATAATATGATAAATCATAATAATGATATTAAAGATGGCTAGTGATTATATGAGAAAACTTTATTTGAGTCAATCTCATACTCTAAAATATAATAGAATTATAGACCAAAAGAATAATATTAGGAATGGATAGAGATTACATAAAAAAGCTTTATTTGAGTCAATTTCATAATCAAACTAGAATATAACAGATCAATTTCTTTCTTATGCTGAATGTACCCATGTGAAGAGAAAAATGAGGGAGGGATATTATTTGCTTTTAAGAGAATCCATAGATATAATCAATAAAACTATTCCATAATATTGACTAGTGATAATCACTTTTCATATTTGTTTTTGCATTTATTAGATTGCTTGATGTTAAATAGATCTGGTAAAAAAGTTCTTTGACCAAGTGACATCTAAGATTAAAAAACTTTTATTGAGAAAAAAAAAACCATTTTTAAATGTTAACTAAAGCTGATAAAGTTTTTTTTTTTTTTTTTGCAAAAATCAAAATGTAAAAAAGTAAAAACATGTTAGAAAAATGGGCCAAAAAGACTTGTGAAATATTATGCATGGATTGTCTGTCTTTCTTTATAATGGAGTTTTCTATGTAGATGCTCTAAAATGCATCCCCAAAAGAAAACTGGAGTTTCAGGTGGAGCTTTGATACCTATGATCCATGACAGAAAATCCTGGGAATGGATGGCACAGACAATACAGAAGATTAGACCTATTTTGTTGATGAAATCAAGCTTCATCACATCACAAAAAACTGTAACCACGTTTTAGAGCACGTAGTCATTAACAGTATGGGAAGAGGGCTTGCAATATCAATCTAATGTTGTTGATTGCAGGTAAATTGGACCATCCCATATCTGGCAGTCCACATAAAGATATCAGGAAATAGGAAGACCTCAATAGGATAACGTTATGATGAACCCCACAAAGTGCTACAAGTGTAGAGAAGTTAAACTGACTAGAAAGTCAGTAAGTTAAACAAGGTTGGGTCGCAGGTTCCCAATGTTAGACTTATTATGTTTTAAAGTCTAATTTATTTTGGGCCTAATCAAGTCAATTGGATATTTGCACCCGCCCACTTAACCTATGTTGTTTGACCCAATAAAGAATTGATCAAACCTAAATGGTTTGGGTCTAGACACGTTTTCAATTACACTTAGCCATGAGTGTATTTAAATTAGAATGTGGGACTCATCACACGTGTGGAACTCGTGTTATAAATCAAGGGCCTAGATCTATGATGAGTTGAACTAGGGTTTCTTGATGCTATATATACCATGAGTAGGGTTCCCTCTTCACCAACAACAACAATAACCATCTCTCTTGGAGACCTCTCATCTCCTCTAAGAATAAATAAGAGAACTTGGTGGCTGGAGAGAATAATCCTCTCCCTCAACCCGGCGTCCTCGAGATCGTGCAACCTTCGGCATCCTCTTCGTGATGGAATCAGGTATGCCTAAAACCCTCCTTCTCTTTGATCATGATAAAGAGGCTTACAGTATATGTAGATCTTTTATGGAATAAATTTAGATCTAACAATTGGTATCAGAGCCTCCTCTTTATCAGATCATAGGGATCTACAGAAATTATGATCTCGATCTATAAATATCATAAAAATATCTCCTTTGATTCAATAAATATTTTGTGTCTCATATGTTGGATCAAAAGGTTAAAAGGAGTGATTTTTATTGACTTTAACATGTATATATATTTTTATGAAATTTGATTTGTGTGTTATTCTACATTAAAAAAAGGTACACTGCTTGGTCGGCTGCATGCAGCACAAGATAAAAAAAAAAATGCGTGGCCTGTCTGCATGCAAGCGCTTGCAGGCGCCTGCATGCAATGAAAAAAAAAAGGTGTTAGATGCACCAGCGCATGGATCCTGAAGTGTTTTCAACAAAAAAAAAATAAATTGACATGGCCTGCATGCATGCAGACATGTGCATGCATGCACATGTAAGGCAAACGGATGCTTGTTGTGAAGAATAAAAAAAATTTGGTTAATTATTTAGGGTTTCTTTGATTTAGGATTGTGAGATTGATTATGATTGGATTTTTTGATATAGATACAAAATTTAAATCTAATAAGGAAACTCATTTAATGTATTCTTAATTGGTCTCACATTAGTGTTTATTGGGTTTTATCCAGTTTGTTTAAACCCGGCCCAATAAGAAAGGAAACCAATAACTTAACCACTGCGGGTCGGGTCTGATTCAGACCCGATAAGCACAGCAGACCCGTTTTGCCAATAGAAACTTCAATTAGCCGTTACGGGCTCATCCGACCTCTGTTTTGGGCATGTAAATAGCCGTTTCGAAGCTCTTGACGAGCACTACAGTATTACAGGAACTATGCATGACAAAACAGTAGTTAGTTGATATAAAGAAGGCATTGAAGTGTTTATTTATCATGGTTATGTGTACCCTTACATGCTTCCGCTTCATTAATATTTATATTATTGCTTATATTGTCTAGCATGATGAATATTAATGTTTACTACAGTTGTAATACACAGATAAATATATATACATGTTCAAGCTAAAGAATTAATAAAAGAGCTTATTTAATTGCGTATGTAATTCATGCGGACAATAGCCGGCCCAAAGGAAGACTATTGTTTGGCCGAATTATGTACGGCGTTGGATACTTGATGTGGGTAATGCAAGTGGGAGAACCTTGATGTGTGGTAATCGGCCCAAAGGAAGGTTGTCACACTATAGGCCCATATTGCATTACCCTCATCAACTAGTCCGATGGCGGAACAAGAATATAGATGCATAAATTTGTGTAGCCCATGCGTGTGGCAATCAGCCCAAAGGAAGGTTGTCATTATGGCCGGGTCATTACATAAATTATATGGCCAATATAGATTACTTAAACTTTAGGACCAATCCTATAAAGTGACAGTCGGCCCAAAGGAAGGCTGTTCTCTTACATAGGACCTAGACTTTAGGATATCTATATTGGGCCAGTACAGTGTTGGCATATAGAGACACAACTTGTTCTGAAAGTTTAACCAGTAGCTCTATCGGTTAGACTGGTTGCATTTTCTAAAATTCATTTTTTTATGGCTATTACAGTAGAATTTTATTAAATGCAATGTTTATGTTAAACTGATGAGAAATTGTATACTTATGTAGTTTAAATTGAATGGTACAAACTTTAAGAAGTGGTAAGACAACGTAAATGATCGTTCTTGAATTCATGCACCTAGAGTACACCTTAAAGATTGATGAATCTCTACTATCACTAATAAAAGTTCAGTAAAGAAAGGTCAATTATGGTAAGTGGGAGAGATCTTACAAGAGGTGTCTAATGGTCATAAAGTACACTATTCCTATAACTATTAGAAGTCCTATGCCCGATAAAGTCAGTGCTCACTTAGCATTCAGGGTAAACTTCTAATAAGAAAAGGAAAGTGAAACTAAAGGGAGGAACATAAACATCACTACAGTGGCTGATCCTAAGTGGCAAAAGAGCAGAAAAATAGTCTAAGGTCATTGCATACTTTTTCTGTAAGAAAGTAAGCCACCTCAAGTAGGAATGCATAAGTATCAGAAATGGCTATTTAGCGGGTATATCTCATATTTATGTTTGTTTTAATTTAGCTATAGTGCCACTTTATAAATTATGAATAGATAATTCACATAAGCGATTCAATGCGGAACTTCCAAACCTAAAGGAGGCTCAGCCCAGTTGAGCGATACGCATACATGGGTGATAGAAATAAAGTTGCAATTAAAGTTGTTGGAGTTTGTAGGCTTAAATTAGATTCTAGTTTTTTGTTTTAGATTTGGATGAGACTTTATATGTACCGTCCTTTTAGGCGGAATCATATTTCTATTTCATTTGTTAGACAGATCTAGTTTTGCTGTCACTCTTGATAATGAAATGCTTAGTCTACTTTCCAAACCTAAAGTTGTTGGTACTAGAATTCTGATTGATGACTATATAAATTGAAACTTCATGCTTTATATACTGAATCTCTATATGTGAATAGCATATGCATTAAGCGAAAATTAATAAAAGAAACATTAGAAAGTTTGGTACTAGACGAAGTTCAAGTGTCTTAATTTGGTGTATACAGACATTTGTGGTCCATTCCCTACAGCTTCTTGGAATGGTCATGATTATTTCATCACTTTGCCAGACAATTACTCTCGTTATAGGTACCTACACTTGTTCCATAAGAAATCCTAATCATTGGACATGTTTAAAACCGTTAGATCTGATCATGGTGGTGAGTACTATGACAGATATAACGAATCAGGTAAATGTCCAGAACCATTTGTCAATTTCTGAAAGAGTGGTATTATCGCTTAGTACACCATATCAGGGACACCTCGTCAAAAATGGTATTGCTGAAAGATAAAATCACACACTAAAGGATATGGTTGGGAGTAGCTCACACTACTCTACCAGAGTCATTATATATTGAAGCCTTAAAAATGGCTGTCACTTCCTTAATAGAGTACCTAGCAAAACAGTAACTAAAACCCCGTATGAGTTACGGACTGGGAAATCTCTCAGTATTAGGCATCTATATGTTTGGGGTTGTCCAGCGGAAGCTCGGCCATATATACCATATGAGAAGAAGTTGGACTCAATGACAGTTAGTTGTTTATTCGTAGGGTATTCTGAGAGGTATAAAGGCTTTAAGCTTTATTGTCCCTCCGCTAAGAGCATAAAGACAGATTGCTAAATTTTTTTGAGAATATTCAGAACAGTAGGAGTCAACTACATAAGGATTTCATATTTAAGGAAGAACATATTGTTATACCCATGACAAATTGTTCCAAATGATAAAATAGTTGTTCCCCTTCAAGATGAAAATACAGTTGCATCCTTACAAGATACATATACAGTTCATCCTGAAGTAGATCATGTTGGTAAGGTAGAAACTGAAAATTCTCAACCACAAGTGCCTAGGAGATCAACTAGGGAGAGGAGATTAGTCATTGCAAATGACTATATATAGTTTATCTCCAATAGCATGAGTTTGACATAAGGCTAGAGGATAACCCGCATCCTTAAATGAGGCCAAACTCAACATTCACTCCAGTAAGTGGTCAAATGCCATGAAAGATGAGTTGAAATTCATAAAAGACAATGATGTTTGGGATTTAGTAGAGTTACCTGAAGGAAAGAAACCGATTGGTTATAAATGAGTATTCAAAACTAAGCGGGATTCAAAAGGTAATGTCGAAAGGTATAAGGCACATCTTGTCACAAAGGGATTCACTCAAAGAGAGGGCATTGACTATAAGGAGACTTTCTCCTTGGTTTTCATGAAGCATTCTTTTAGGATTATTATGGCACTGGTGGCTCACTTTGACCTGGAGTTATACCAAATGGATGTTAAGATTGCCTTCTTAATGGTAGCATTGAGAAGGAAATCTGTATGGTGCAACCAGAGAGTTTTAAAGTGAAGGTTTCATAATATTTGGTTTGCAAATAAAGAAATTCATTTATGGTTTAAAGCAAGCATCCCGTCAATAGTATTTGAAATTTGATCAAGTAATATCCGTTTTTTTTTGATTTAAAGGAAAATATAGTTGATCAATGTATTCACCATAAATTTAAAGAGAGTAGACTTATATTTCTTGTGCTATATGTGGATGACATTCTACTAGCAAGTAACGATATGGTTCTTTTACTTGACACTAAGAGTCTTCTCTCAAAGAACTTTAAGATGAAAGATCTTGGAAAAGCTTCTTTTGTGATAGGCATCCAGATTCAACGTGACAGGACACGTGGAATATTAGGTTTATCATAAAAGCCCTATATCGATAAGGTGCTAGATAGATGTGGCATGAAGAATTGCTCTAAGGAAGATAAGTTGAGTTTACTCTAATGTCCCAAGAACGATCTACAGAAAGAGCAAATGAAAGACATTCCATATACATAGGCAGTTGGAAGTTTGATGTATGCTCAAGTTTGTACCCATCAGACATAGCATATACCGTTGAGAAACTTGACAGAAACTTGATCAATCATGGGATTGATCTCTGGAAGACTGTCAAGAAGGTAATGCGATATCAATAGAAGACTACATGAAATCTGATCAGTTGCAGCTGATCAGATACACAGATTCAGATTATGCTGTATGTATCGACAATAGGAAGTCCACTTCATGTTACATTTTCCTTATTGTAGGAAGATGATGGTGGATTTAGTCGAGAGGCCATTACAGCTACACTGTGACAATAAGAGCTATAAAGCTCTACTGCAATAGTGACAAGAGTTCAGCAAGTCGAAGCATATTGACATCAAGTTTCTTGTCATCAATGATAAAGTTTGGAATCATATTTTGTCTGTTGATAGTGATGACACTATTCTTAACGTTACAGATCCACTCATTAAAGGACTTTCACCTTAAGTATTCTTAGAGCATATTGCTCATATGGGATGACTAGTCATTATGATATCCTGATTTTGTGGGAGTGGATAATTTTATGTAACAGACATTATTTCTAAGTGCACTTTTTGGATATTTGTTGATTCTGATAAATTTATAACTGCTTTTCTTAAAGTTTACTTTTGCGCATTTGAGTTTGTTGAATTAGCAGTTAGACTCGTTGGAGTCATAAAGTTAGACTCGTTGGAGTCATAAGGCTAGACTCGTTGGAGTCATAAAGTGGAAACCAGTTGGAATTGTACCTTATTTGATCAGAGGACATTTCCATGCCACACGTCCACATTTGATCTATGTCGTTAGGGGTTCTGAAACTTGTGATGTGGAAGGTCCTACCTCGATTATACAAAAGGTAACGATCGCCATGTTCGGTGGCAGGACTCTTAATGGACCAGATTGTTTTGAAACGTGGTTTGTCGGCGGTTAAAGTTTTGATGTCATAAGTTATGCATAATATCTATTCAGTATGACTTGCTTGGCCCAAGTGGGAGATTGTTAGACTTATTATGTTTTAAAGTCTAATTTATTTTGGGCATAATCAAGTCAATTGGATATTTGCACCCGCCCACTTAACCTATGTTGTTTGACCCAATAAAGAATTGATCAAACCTAAATGGTTTGGGTCTAGATACGTTTTCAATCACACTTAGCCATGAGTGTATTTAAATTAGAATGTGGGACTCATCACACGTGTGGAACTCGTGTTATAAATCAAGGGCCTAGATCTATGATGAGTTGAACTAGGGTTTCTTGATGCTATATATACCATGAGTAGGGTTCCCTCTCCACCAACAACAACAATAATCATCTCTCTCTTGGAGGCCTCTCATCTCCTCTAAGAATAAATAAGAGAACTTGGTGGCTGGAGAGAAGAATCCTCTCCCTCAACCCGACGTCCTCGAGATCGTGCAACCTTCGGCATCCTCTTCGTGATGGAATCAGGTATGCCTAAAACCCTCCTTCCCTTTGATCATGATAAAGAGGCTTACAGTATATGTAGATCTTGTATGGAATAAATTTAGATCTAACACCCAAGAGACCCTATAAAGATGGTGACAGGGATTGGCAATATCCCGTTCATAGATGGCCTACAATGATGTGTGATGTCAATGACACACTATCCTATTGTCCACACATGTTTTGTCAATGGAGCCAAGGCCAATCCCATGGAGGAGAGGTGGCTCATTTTTAAGGTAGGTTAGTGTTTGGACTCTGGGAGGAAGAGGTGCGATAATGTGGAGCATTAATGTGATGATGGGTGTGGGAGGGGTGCCAATGTCACATGAGCAGGAGACATATGTAAGTGTTTGTGTGTTCGGAAGTGTCTAGCAATTGAACCTTCAAAAGGCCCAGAGATAGGGACAACTACATAGCTGAATGTACCAATATAGGGTATGTACTGAAACATTAGCATCATTAATTTCTCTGTAAAGTATATTTAATAGTATAATGAAGTTGATTCAGGGCTTTACTTAACATAGTAGTAACTTTGGATCTTTCATACAAAGTAATGATATTGAAGTGGGAAGGGGATAATTCTTGATGCTATGGATTTATCAATTGTTAATGTGTCTCGGAGTGTTCTAGGTGGTCTGAGTCCTTGAAGTGTTTGTGCCACAGCCATGTCCGAAACTAAAATATGAAGTCTTCGGGTACACTTGAGGAAGATGGAGAAAGAACATGATTTGTTGATTCTTGATTGGAGCCTCTACATTGGTGGAGGTAATGAGCAAGGATGGTGACATTTAAATAGCGATGGCGGGGGTTAGGCTTAGATTTTCCAACAATTAAGGTAGACAGTGAAAAAGTAGCATATAAGGTTAGGGCAATGTTGATCCATGTGCTCTGAAGTTTTTGTAATTGAAGTAGACAATCTTTCCTTGCAAGTTTGCCCTGAAATAGCACATGGTTAATTGGTTCTAGTAACTGGTGAAGATGAGAAGCTGGGGGATGATAAGAATAAGTTGCTGGTGCTTTCCTTCTTATCTAAAGCTCCTCCAAGGATCAATCCCGTATTTATCTGCATGGACAAGTTTAGGTGACACTTCATGGATTGTTTGTTTATCATAAATTCATAGGCATGGCCGGATCATGGTTATGGTTCAAAGTCGCGGTCTTGACTGTTGACTCGGTGGGCACTGATACACATCGATTGCGGCGTCTCAGATCAGTTTCGGGCTATACGTGCAAAATGCTACATAGAAAGCTCAAAAAATTCTTAAAAAATATAGATATTAATATTTATGTATCATTAATATTTATGTATCACATGTTTAAAACATATCACTTAACACACTCAGCATAAAGAGAGAGTATGAGACTCAGTCTGAGTCTCACTCACTTTCTTTCTTTCCCTGTCTCTCTCTCTCTCTTTCTCTCTGCTTCACTCAACTTTTGTGTCTCACTCTCACTCTCTATCTTCTTTTTCTTCCTTTGTCTGACTCCCTCTCTCCCTCCCTCCCTCTCTGTTACCCCCTCCCTTTCCCTCTTATAACTACTGTCTCGATCTCTCTCTCTCATGCACTCTCTCCTCTCTCTCCTCTCTTTCCCTCTCTCCCTCTCTGTCCTGAGAGAGATCGGGACAGAGATGTTAATCTCACGTTAAGGTGGCCCACTTAACCTTGGTTAATTAATTGGATTCCTAATTAAGGTTAACTGATATTAAAGATGCCCATATTAAGTCACATTTATATAGTTTATATAATCTCTTGAGATATAAGGGTACCATGATGGATGATTTTATTTCAAGGGTTTATTTGCAAATGTGTGACCCACTTTTCTCCTCCTGCAATGAAATACAAAACCTCTCCCTCATTTTTTTGAGGACCCCATCAGTGAAAGAAATTCTGAAAGTTTTGTGTAAAGAAAAGGAGACAGAGAGAAGCAGGTTATTTGCATTAGGGTTTGCAGGATCAAAGGAAGGAATCGAGGTCTTCTTCAACCTTCATCTATTGTTCATCAATGACTTCAGGTATGGGAATTTAAGTATATGTGTTTTTGATTATGTATTCAATTCTTGAGATGATTGATTCTAAATTCATGGCACTTAATCCGCATTAAGTTTATTTTATTCTTACATTTGGTATCAGAGCCGTGTTTAGAATCAATACATCTTGGATAAGGATTATGGTAAATTAGGGTTTTTGATTGACAATCCATAGAAATCAATTTTTGATCCTTTAATTGTAGAATTAGTAGAGGATTACATAACCCTAATATCCTGTTTATACTCCTCTAATTGTACAATCAATTGGGATCAAAATTCAGGAATTAGAAACCCTAATTTTCCCTATTTTTGGATTAAATCGATTAAGCAGAAACTGCCTTTGATAACTGCTTCGTCGACTATTAGTCGACTAGCCCGAAACACTAGTCGACTAATTCCCTTTTTCAGAAAGTTTAAAAGTCTCTGTTTCGATTCAGGAGTCGACTTAAAATTTAGTTGACATTTTGAGTAGTCGACTAATTAGGGTATAGTCGACTAATCAATTTGCCCAAGTCGACTAACAGAGTGACCCGAAAGTTAAGAGGTCTCTGTTGACTTCAGGAGTCGACTTATAATTTTGTGTAGTCGACTAATATTAAGTATAGTCGACTTATTATTTTGGCCTAGTCGACTAGACTTGATAATAGTTAGTCGACTTGACTTGACTTCAAGTCGACTTAACTTGACCCTAGTCGACTGGGACTTTCACTATAGTCGACTTATATTGGTTCAAGTCGACTAATAGTTCCTTGACCAGTCGACTAATACTTGTTTAATTCAATCATAATGTATGTTACACATTTGAGATTATGGTGTTAATATTGACTGATGTTGGTCAAGTAATGAATTAGAGTATTAAGGGATTACTCAAATAAAAGATTAGAGAATATTATTGGTTAGTTTTGTATTCATATGGTTTATTGATTTAGTAGTTGCCAAAGTGACCTATGTTAGTAAGCCTTATGAATATACAACTACATAAAAGACTTGTCAATGTAGGTGACATTAAAAACAATAATACTCTCGATGGCGGTTCTAGTTAGGAGATTGGGACTGGCCCAAAGGAAAGTCTCTTTCAAATAATTATGAACCGGGGTAGGGTAGTGTAATTTATGCAACTTAGTGGTGTAGAAGTGGATACCCAAAGGTAACATGACTTACTGTCTAAGTGACATAAATTATATTAGACCTACATAGGTGATAAAAGGTCTCACCTAAAGAGTGAACACTAGATATGCTTAGATTTCGCCCAAAGGAAAAATCAAAGTGATATCAATAGTTCATCTTCATTAAATTTAAAACTTTGTATTGATTCGTGGCCTAATGTGAGCAATGTCCTATTATGTTTCAGTGAACGTCCCCACTTCCCTTCACACTCATGCCACCAGCATTCCAGCCCTGGATGGTACAAACTTCTCCGAGTGGTTTGAGCATGTACAATTTACACTGGGTGTTCTGGACCTAGACATGGCTCTTTTAGTAGAGAAACCTGATGAAGTGACTGCTGAAAGCACAGCAGAGCAGGTTAGCCATGCCAAAGCTTGGGAAAGGTCGAATAGACTCAGTCTCATGTTCATAAAGATGACCATAGCCAATAACATCAAGACTTCACTCCACATACTACTAGTGCATCTGAACTTTTATCTACTGTAAAAGACCGATTTAAGTCTGCAGATAAGTCATTAGCTGGCACCCTTATGGCTGAACTCACTACCATGAAATATGATGGTAATAGAGGAGTTCAACAACACATTCTAAATATGACTGATAAGACTGCTAAGTTAGGATCACTGGGTATGAAAGTCGATGAATCCTTCTTGGTACAGTTCATCCTCAACTCACTTCCTCCTCAGTTTGGGCCATTCAAGATTCACTACAACACTCATAAAGATAAGTGGAATTTGAATGAGCTAACTGGTATGTGTGTACAAGAGGAAGTGAGACTGAGGCAAGAAGGGCATCACTCAGTATTGGCAGTAACTCAAGGAGGTATCCATAAGAAAGGTAAATATGGAAGAGGTAAGAGATTTCCATCAAAGAAAGGGCATGACCATGGGGAAAGCAGCCAAGGTCATGGAAAGGCTTTCACTGTCAAATGCTACTTCTGTGGCAGAAAAGGACATGTGAAGAAGGACTGCAACAAGAGGAAAGCTTGGTTCGAAAAGAAAGGTATAAATCTTTCTTTTGTATGTTATGAATCAAATCTTGCTGAAGTACCTTCTAATACTTGGTGGATTGACTCTGGAGCCACAACTCACATAACTAATTCAATGCAGGGATTCCTTACAACCCGGAAACCGAAGGAAAGTGAGAGATTTGTCTTTATGGGGAACCGTCTCAAAGTGGAGGTCGAGGCTGTTGGTACTTACCGACTACTCTTAGAGACGGGTCATCAGATGAATCTTGAAGATACTTTTTATGTACCTTCGATTTCTAGGAACTTAATGTCATTATCCAAATTAGATGTTTTTGGATATTCTGTTTTATTCAGTTGTGAAAAACTCAGTTTAATGTATAATTCAATGCCGGTTGGACATGAAATTTTATGTGATGGTTTATATAAAATTTCATTGAATGATGAGTTTGCACAATCTCTTTTATCTCTGCATTCGAATGTTGGTATTAAACGTGGCTTAATTAATGAAAATTTCTCTATCTTGTGGCATAGACGACTGGGGCATATCTCCAGGGATAGAATTGAAAGATTAGTGAAGAATGGGATTTTGGATAATCTAGACTTCACTGATTTTAGTGTGTGTGTGGATTGCATAAAAGGAAAGCAAACCAAACACACTAAGAAAGGTGCCACAAGAAGTAAAGAACTCCTTGAAATAATTCATACAGATATTTGCGGACCACTCTCCATTCCATGTTTTACGGGAGAGAGATATTTCATTACCTTTATAGATGATCTGTCACGTTATGGTTATGTATATCTAATTTATGAAAAGTCTCAGGCCGTTGACATCCTTGAGGTGTTCATTACAGAGGTCGAGAGACAATTAGATAGAAAAGTTAAAATCATAAGATCAGATCGAGGTGGTGAATTTTATGGTAGATATGATGAGTCAGGACAACATCCTGGCCCATTTGCCAAATTTCTAGAAAAGCATGGTATTTGTGCTCAATACACAATGCCAGGTACGCCTCAGCAGAATGGTGTTGCTGAAAGGCGAAACCGAACTCTTATGGATATGGTTAGGAGCATGATGAGCTTCTCTAATGTACCTAATTCATTGTGGAATGAAGCCTTAAAGACTGCTATGTATATCTTGAACAGGGTTCCTAGTAAGGCAGTCCCAACAACTCCTTTCGAGTTATGGACTGGTAGGAAACCCAGTTTAAGACATTTACATGTTTGGGGTTGTCCAGCAGAGGCTAGAATATATAATCCACAAGAAAAGAAATTAGACTCAAGGACAATATCTGGGTATTTCATTGGTTATCCAGATAAGTCTAAGGGGTACAAATTTTATTGTCCTAACCATAGTACAAGAATAGTTGAAACTGGTAATGCCAGATTCCTTGAAAATGGCGAAATTAGTGGGAGTGATGAACCAAGAAAGGTAGATCTTGAAATGATAAGGGTAAATATCCCAATTACCTTTCCTTCAAGAGAAATTGTTGTCCCTCAGCTTGATCATCAAGCTGAGATACCAGAACAACATAATGATATTGGTTCACCACTCTATGAGGATATTGCAATTGAAAATGTAGTAGAACCACCACAACCGGCAGCTTTGAGAAGATCTCAAAGGGAAAGAAGATCTGCCATTTCAGATGATTATGTGGTGTACTACAGGAATCTGATTATGATATAGGGATAAATAAAGATCCAGTTTCATTTTCACAAGCCATAGAATGCAATGATTCTAGTAAATGGGTTGATGCTATGAATGATGAGTTGAAATCTATGGACCAAAATAAAGTCTGGGATCTCGTCGAATTGCCTGATCACTGTAAGAAAGTCGGGTGTAAATGGGTCTTTAAGACCAAGCGCGACTCTAAAGGCAATGTCGAACGATATAAGGTCAGACTTGTGGCTAAAGGTTTCACTCAGAAGGAAGGCATTGATTATAGAGAAACCTTCTCTTCAGTATCAAAGAAGGACTCTCTTAGAATCATTATGGCACTTGTAGCTCATTATGATTTGGAGTTACATCAAATAGATGTGAAAACTGCTTTTCTAAATGGAGATTTGGATGAGGAAATTTACATGGAGCAACCTGAAGGGTTCGCAAAGAAAGGAAAAGAACACTTGGCTTGCAAATTAAAGAAATCCATATACGGACTTAAACAAGCTTCCAGGCAATGGTATATAAAGTTTAATAATACCATTACCTCTTTTGGATTTACAGAAAACACTGTTGATCAGTGTATATATCTAAAGATCAGTGGGAGCAAGTTTATATTTTTGGTTCTGTATGTGGATGATATCTTGTTAGCCAATAGTGATATTGGTTTGCTGTATGAAACTAAAGGTTATCTTACCAATAACTTTCAGATGGTTGATATGGGTGAGGCAGCTTATGTCATTGGCATAGAGATCTTCAGGGATAGATCTCGAGAATTGCTAGGACTGTCTCAGAAAGGTTATATCAATCGAGTCTTGGAAGATTTCATATGGAGTTGTGTTCAGTCAGTCCTGCACCCATTCAGAAGGGTGACACATTAAGTGGGAGCCAATGTCCCAGAAATGACTTAGAAAAGGGTCAAATGCAGAAAGTTCCGTATGCATCAGCTGTTGGGAGCTTGATGTATGCACATACTTGTACCAGGCCAGATATCAGTTTTGCTGTAGGGATGCTGGGAAGATACCAGAGCAATCCAGGAATGGAGCACTAGAAATTAGCTAAGAAGGTTATGCGGTATCTTCAAGGGACGAAGGACCATATGCTTACATATAGGAGATCAGATCAGTTAGAGGTGATCGGCTATTCAGACTCAGATTTTACTGGTTACCCAGATAGCAGGAAGTCTACTTCAGGTTTCATTTTCTTGCTAGCAGGTGGGGCAATCTCGTGGAAGAGTGTAAAGCAGTCTATCACTGCTTCATCCACGATGGAGGCTGAGTTCATAGCTTGTTTTGAAGCCTCGAATCATGCATTATGGTTACGGAATTTTATCTCAGCACTTGGTGTAGTTGACTCTATTGCCAAGTCGCTGAAGATATATTGTGACAATACAGCAGCCGTTTTCTTCTCTAAGAATGGAAAGTACTCTAATGGTTCCAGACACATGGAACTTAAGTACTTGGTGGTTAGAGAAAGAGTTCAGAAACAGAAGGTGTCAATTGAAAGTATAAGTACCACTTTAATGGTTGCTGATCCAATGACAAAAGGATTGCCTCCAAAGACATTCAAGGAACATGTTGTAAGAATGGGTCTTTTGAGCAATCTGTAAATGTATGTTTTGGTACTTGTATAATTGACAATATTGCGCAATAAAAGTTTGTTTCTGTATTTCCTGTTATCCAATTATGTGTGCACATATTATGTATGGATGTTTGTTAAACAGGAAATGTCTTAACAAGGGGTCATTTTGGTTATGGACTCAATTAGTAAGGGTTATCAATGTTGTGGTACATAGAAGGGAGTATGACATGGAAGTTGTATAACCGCTATGACTCGCATTGGTGGTCCAAGCTAATTGCAGTATTACAGTATTTCATAATTTGGGCTTATCAGTTATTGTTTTTAAAATTCGTGATCACGTGTCAAGGTTTTTCAGTATGGAATCCAATGGAGTCAAAATGTTTTGAAAATGAGTCTTTTCTTTATTTGTTTTCTAAAGTTTTAACCTAATCGGTTAGTGGTCCAAGTGGGAGAATGTTAATCTCACGTTAAGGTGGCCCACTTAACCTTGGTTAATTAATTGGATTCCTAATTAAGGTTAACTGATATTAAAGATGCCCATATTAAGTCACATTTATATAGTTTATATAATCTCTTGAGATATAAGGGTACCATGATGGATGGTTTTATTTCAAGGGTTTATTTGCAAATGTGTGACCCACTTTTCTCCTCCTGCAATGAAATACAAAACCTCTCCCTCATTTTTTGAGGACCCCATCAGTGAAAGAAATTCTGAAAGTTTTGTGCAAAGAAAAGGAGACAGAGAGAAGCAGGTTATTTGCATTAGGGTTTGCAGGATCAAAGGAAGGAATCGAGGTCTTCTTCAACCTTCATCTATTGTTCATCAATGACTTCAGGTATGGGAATTTAAGTATATGTGTTTTTGATTATGTATTCAATTCTTGAGATGATTGATTCTAAATTCATGGCACTTAATCCGCATTAAGTTTATTTTAATTCTTACAAGAGAGGGAGAGAGAAAGAGAGGCAGAGGAAGAGATATCGAGAGAGAGGTGAGACAGAGAGATCAAAGACGAGAGTGAGAGAGATCGGGAGAGAGGTGAGACAAACAGAGAGAGAGCAATCGATGACGGCGGGCGGGCAGGTGATGGCAATCAGCGACGGCGGGCGGGCGGGTGACGACAATGGGCAGGCAAGCCCTAGATTCAGATCGGATAAGTTTGGTTTACTTTTTTTTATAAACTAATTCAGGGTTGACTCGGGTCTGACTTGGTCGCCTCAGCTAAGTCAACCCGAGTCGTATCGGGACTCGGCCGAGTCAACCAGCCGAGTTGATCTATTTCCTCCACAAAGTTTGACTCGCATCTCGTTCTCGGATCGGCAGTGACTGTTTCGGAGCGACTCAGTCGAGACTTTGAACCCTGATCATGGTAGCTCATCAGCATTAAAGCCAAGGGACTCTGACGAGTCTTTCAATCAGAAATGGTGTTATGTGCATTTTTGAATGCACCATTCAAACACACACAAAACCCCTCCACCCCCGTTCAAATAAAACATCATTCACTCGCCCTCCTTCTTTCATCTATTAAGATCATGTAAATGAGAAACATCATTTCTATAAAATTTCCTAACTCTTTACTAATTGGTTTTATTAAAGTAGAAATATGATTCTTTGTTTTAGTAGAAATATGATTTTTTTTCTTTTTATTTAAGTCTCCTACTGTAAGTTAGACATTATGTATTCTCCTAGTTATATTAGGACATGCATTTTTTTCTCTACAAATAAATGACCACATTCTAATTGAGGATACACAGTATTCTCTTTATCTTCATCACCTCAATATGATATCAGCTAACCTTACCCTCTTCTTCTTCAAAAACCCTAAGCCTAGCTTCTCTTTCCTTCACCTTAAAAAAGTTACCATTGAAAAGTACCCGAAAATCCTCCCAAAAATGGAAAATTATACTATTTATCATCTTCCTCCTTCTTCCTCTGCTCTCCACTAAACCCAAATATAAAAAAAAAAAACCTCATTGAGCTTGTCTGCTCCTATCCTACCCTCGTCAATGAGTTGTGCAACCTTTGTTGACCTCTCCTAGGGATTCGAACGGCCCGGGGCGGCCCGCCTACCCGTACGGTCCTGCCTGACCTCCATACACGGGGCGTGCCCGGGTATAGGAAAACAGGTCCACGACCCGGCTGGTCCGCACCCCGGCCTGTGCCGAACCCGGGCAGAGACAAAACCGCCCAACAACTATTTTTATAGCTGTTGGGTGGTTCCGAGGGTTTTTTTGCAATTTTTTTGCAAAATACCTCCAACGGCTATAATTGCCAAAGATTATAGCCGTTTGGGGTTTTTGTTGTATTTTTTTACAAATACCCCCCAATGACTCTATTGAGTCCAAATTATTTTTTTTTCAAAAAATATATATTTTAATACCCTCTTCTCCTCTATAAATACACTCTCTTTCCCACTTCATTTCATGACAAAAATATTCTTTTAAAATTCTCTAAAAAATCTTTATAAATATTTACTCTTTACAATTTCTCTTAAGTTCTCAAGTACACAAGCTCTCTCAAGTTCTCAAATGCTCAAGCTCCCTCAAGCCCTCTCAAGTTCTCAAGTGCTCAAGCTCTATCAAGCTCTCTCTATATACTTCATTTTGTATTTGTATCAATTTATCTAATTATTGGATTGCTAATAAAAAATTATATATGCATTTTATAATTTGTAACAATTTTTTCAAATTTACATTTGCATTTTACAACTTGTAACAATTTTGTCAAATTTTGTGGATTTTTTGAAAATTATTTATTGATTTTTTTGGAAATTTTAACATTTTTTAATAATATACCTTTAAAAAGCATTTTTAAGATTTTTAGAAAACATAAACTACCAGGGTCGGCCCGGCCTAGGTCTGGCCCGACCCGGGTGGGACCTCAGGCTGCCCGAAAATTGCAGGCGAGTGCGGGCTTGGCCCGGTCCTTAACCTGCTAAGTCCAGCCCGGGCCAAACCCGGCCCGTTTCGCACCCCTAACCTCGCCGCCACCTGCCACTACTTCTGTTCTCGCCACGACTTCTCATCACCTCCTCTACTCTCGTCCGATGTTGGGAGTTGCATGGCAAATCTTCCTGGTCTCCTCACGCTGCTTATTTGTGTGGTACCGTTGGATCATCTACTGCACATGACTAATACTTTTAGTACTTTTGCTAACGAATCTGGCTCTATCAAAATCTGAATATGATTCTCTCATTCAAAAGATGCATTTAATCTCTACTTTAGACATGGATACCTTGACACATCCAGGTATTTCTTGTTTAGTGAGTTCATCACCTTCATTTTTGATCATTTGTTCTGATCAATCAACGCACATGATTGATAAATCTACAGCCTTTTTCACTTTCACACATTTCTTCACCTTTTATAGTTTTACTGGTGGTAGTTTCAAACATAGCACTAGCACTGGTTGTCAATCTTATTTCTTCTCTCGTCTACATGTTCTTTCTAATCTTGTATCTATAAGTCATTTGATCAAAACTTCTCAGTGTTTTATTATTTTTTTCCTTCATCATGTACTATGTAGGTTCTTCAGACGAAAAATGTGATTGGTGGGGGTATGAGTAAGATGGTCTATATTATCTTCAATGCGGTGATCAACCTAAATTGAGCGCTTTTTTTCTGGCATGTGATGATTCTGCAATCCAGTGACAATTACGTTTAGATCACATATCTTTAAAATCCATTAAATAATTATTTTTTCTATCAAAATTGTCTTTAAATTACAGTGTGAGTCATGTTAGGTTGGTAAACATCATAAAACTTCTTTTTTATCTGGCAGTTAATCATTGTACTACTCATATTTGGGAGCTACTCGAGTTAAAAGTATGATTTTTTTTATTTTATAACTTTATTGATGACTATTCTCGTATGACTTGGCTATTTTTAATGAAAGATTGCTATAAAATTCTCTTTCTTTTTTAAAGATTTCAAAAAGAGATTAATACTCAATTTAATTGTTTGCTTAAGATTTTACGATCTGATGATGTTTTAGAATATAGGCGACATTCTTTTCAAGATTATTGTGTTTCTCATGATAATATTCATCAAACTTCGTGTGCTCACACCTCCAATAGAATAATATATTGAAAGAAAAAATTATCATTTACTTGATATTGCTCGAGCACTAATGATTCATATGCATGTTCCTAAGTATTTCTGAGCTGACACAGTACTTACCACTTGTTACTTAATTAACAGGGTTTCTTCTTCTGTTTTAGATGGAAAATTTCATTCTCAGTTCTTTATCTAAGCAATAACTATTGATTTACCTCCAATTTTTTTGGGTATGTGTGTTTTGTTCAAATTTTCAAAAAAAGACATGATAAATTAGATCCTCGTGTAGTTTGGTGTGTGTTTTTAGGATATTCTCAGACACAAAAAGGCATCGATATTGGAATCCCGTTAGATGAAAGTATGTGATTTGTGTGAATGTCACATTCTTTGAAAACGCATCTTACTTTTGGCCTATCTGAGTTTCACAACAACTCTCTTCGACCACTCCTATTACTCTTTCGGTACCACTAATTATTTGGTATAGTTGACTAATATTTGGTATTAGTCGACTAATACTTGGCCCAAATCGACTAATGTCGGGATCTGACAGTTTTCTTATATGGTTCTGTTTTCAGTTTGGCTTAGATTCAGGTTTTCTTCTTTCTTTGAGGTGGTGCTGATTGGATTGTTAAAATTTGGGTTGGACTAGGATCATCCTAGGGCTTATATAAACCTTTTGGGGTGACCTTTTAAAGGTGTGTCAAGAATCAAAGAGATTTCCACCATTGAGAGTTGTAAGAGAGATTCTTGTAACTCTTGTGTCTTTCTTCACTGTTTTAATTAATATTTCTCCCCTCCTCCCCGTGAACATAGGAACTCTTGCCAACCACGTTAAATCTGGTGTTCTTTGGTTGTGTGGTGATTTAGTCTCAATTGCTTACTAGTAGTAGATCTTCTGAACTTCTGCTTCCGCTGTCGAGTCTTCAACTCAGTGTTTCTCTGTTGTTGTATTGGTGTTGATCAACAACAGTTAGTATCAGAGCAATGTCTAGCAAGACAACTATGACAACCAAGTTTGAGGTGGAGAATTTGACAGAAAGTCTAACTTCTTATTGTGGAAGATGCGAGTAATATCGTTGCTCGTTAAGGAGGGAACACACAAGGCCCTGCTTGGTATTGAGAAGAAGCCATCGAAGATGAAGGATGATGAGTGGAACGACATTGACTTCCACGCAAAGGCGACGATCATACTATGCCTATCAGACGCGGTCATCTACAACGTCATGAATGAGGAGACAACTGATGTCTTTGGTGTAGGCTGGGAAGCTTAAAATGACGAAGAGTTTGTCGAACAAGCTCTTCAAAGAAGCAATTATACAGCCTTCGGATGAAGAAAAAAGTACGCCTATTGTACAACATTTTAATGCTTTTAATATGATTTTAAGCAACTTGTTGTCTCTGGAGGTTAAGCTAGAAGAAGGCAAAGCTCTTCTTCTGTTACTTTATTCTCTTCCACCAAGTTATGACCACTTGGCGATTACCATCATGTATGATAAAGAGACCTTAGAGTTAGAAGATGTCAGACAGATGCTCCAGAACAATGAACTGATGAAGAAGACAAATTCTTTAGAGGAGGTCTCGGGACTGGTTGTCAAGGCCATAGAGGGAGATCAAAGAGTAAGGGACTCAAAAGGGATCAAGAGGTTTCTAACAATTTTGCTTGCTATTTTTGTAAGAAACCAGGGCATATTAAGAAAAATTATATGAAATACAAGGAGATGTTGAAGAAGAAAGACGGTAAGAATTCTGATGGGGCTAGTGAAAAGTCAGATCGAAGAAGCATATAAGAATTCATGTAATGTTTTGACGGCTGAGTCAGAAAAGGAAAAATACTCAGATACTTAGTTGCTTGACTCTAGGTGTACACACCACATGTACCCAAAAAAGAGTGGTTCAGTACTTAACAAGTCTTATGATGGAGGCTCTGTCCTGATGGGTAACAACATCTTGTACAAGACGGTTGGCATTAGCAACATCCGTATGAAGATGTTTGATGGACATGTTCAAACTCTCGCGAACGTACATCACATTCCAGACTTAAGGAAGAATCTTCTCTCGTTGGGAGCTTTGGAAACTCAAAGTTTTCAGGTGCAGATGGAGGTGTAAAAGTTACCAAGGGCTCTATGACGATTCTCAAAGGAGAACAGACTGCAAATTTGTACAAGATGTCAGGAAGCATTATTATTAGTGATGCTTCAACAGCAACAGAGAAGGGGATGCTATAAGGTTTTGGCACATCCATCTTGGACACATGAGCGAGCGAGGTCTTCAAGGTCCTACACAAAAGGGTACTCTATCGGGTATCAAATATTGCAAACTTGATCTTTATAAATTTTGCATCATAGACAGCGTGGAGTATATCACAATACAAGACAAAGGGCTTGATAGATCTCATACACGCGGATGTGTGGGATTTTCTCCAGTAGCATCCATTGGGGTGCTAGGTACTATGTTACATTCATAAATGATTTCTCTAGGAGAGTTTGGGTAAACTTCTTGAAGAATAATTCAGAAGTATTTCAGAAGTTCAAAGAGTGAAAAACTATGATCGAAAATCAAAAGGGGCAAAATGTGAAAGTCTTAAGGTCCGACAATTGAGGTGAGTATGCCTCCACGAAATTCAAAGCTTACTTAGCTGACAGGGGCATCAAAAATCAGCTAAGTATTTTAGGGCGACCAGAACAGAATGTAGTAGCAAAGCGCATGAATCAGACACTTATAGAGCATGCATATAGTATCAGGTTACATGCAGACATATTAAAAGGATTTTAGGCAGAGGCGGTGAATCATGTGAGTTATCTGGTAAACAAGTCACCATCAATAGCTATTAATCTTCAGATGCAGAAGATATATGGCGAGGAAAGTCTGTAGATTATTCAACCTTACAGATATTTGGTTGTCTAATGTATAGTTTGGTTGATAGTTAGAAAAGGAACAAATTGGAGTTCAAGTCTAAGAAGTGTATCTTCATCAGGTTCACCAAAAGAATCAAGAGTTTCAAACTTTAAGATCTCGAAACAAGGAGCACCTTTACCAACAAAGATTGGTCTTTGAAAAAGAATCAATGTTGTAAGACAAGTAAGCAACAAAGAATAAAATGCAAGGTGAAGCTTCAGAAAGTTCGGCAGACACTCAGGAAAATAGAGTTGAGTTCTCAGAGAATCTAAAAGGCCAGACGGGTCAGAAGATGACTCCTCAGATTTAGATAGAGACGAACATGAGGGTACTCAAGGGCAACCTAGACCGTTGAGGCGGTGAGTCAAAGTTATGGTGCCTCCAATAAGGTATGGCTGGAAAGATGATTATGTCTCCATCACATTCGTAAAAGAAACTGGGGATCCCAATAGTTACAGGGAAGTGATCGAGGCAGATGACCACGACAAGTGGATTACAACTATGGAGTAGGAGATGGAGTCTTTGAATAGAAAATAAACATGAAAATTAGTAGATCTTCTAAGGACTCCAAGTCAATAGGTTGCATATGGGTCTTTCACAGGAAGGACAATGAGCAGTATAAGACAAGGTTAGTTGCTAAGAGATATGCTCAAAAGGAGGGTATTAACTACAATGAGATCTGAGAGAGCATATGTCTATTCGGATGTTATTGGCAATAGTAGCTTAGTTTGATCTCGAGTTGGAGCAGTTGGATATCAAAATAACATTTCTGCACGGTGAGTTGGAGGAGGAGATATACATGAAGTAACCTGAAGGTTATATTCAGAAAGGTCAAGAAAATAAGGTGTGTTTTCTAACTAAGTCCCTCTATGGACTTAAGCAGTCTCCCAGGCAGTGGTAGAAGCAGTTCGACTCTTTTATGATCAAGGTCATATACAATTGACATGAGTATAATAGTTGTGTTTATTTCAGGAAGAATGATGATCCAACATATTTTCTGTTATATGTGAATGACATGCTAATTACTATAAGAAATAAGGCACATATTTAGAAGCTTAAAGCTCAGCTAAAAAAAAATTTGACATGAAAGATTTGAGAGAAGCCAACAAGATCTTAGGTATGGAGATCACTCGAGACAGAGACTTTGGTAGACTTTGGCTAACTTAGGAGAATTATATTCTCAAAGTGTTGAAAAGATTCAACATAACAGAAGTAAGACCAGTCACCACTCTTTTGGCAGGTCACTTCAAATTATCCTCCAAGCAGTGTCCACAATCACCAGAAGATGAGGAGATATCTCGAGTACCATATGCTAGTTCGGTGGGATCACTCGTGTATGCTATAGTCTACACTAGGCTTGACTTAGCCTATGAAGGTAGTATAGTAAGTCGGTTCATGTTAAATTCAAAAAAGCAACATTGGGAAGCAGTGAAGTGGGTGCTATGATATCTGTGAGAGACTGCGAGACTAGGCTTAGTATTTCACAGATTGAAAACAGGAAAGCTTAGGGAATTACAAGGCTATGTTGATGCAGATTATGCAGGGGATCTTGATCAGCGAAGATCTACGACGGGTTATGTGTTCACGGTAACTGAGTGCGTCATTAGTTGGAAGGTAGAGTCGCAAGATACGATTGCTCTTTCAAAAATAGAGGTTGAGTACATGGCTGTAATTGAGACATCAAAGAAAACTTTGTGGTTGAGAGGATTGGTCGAAACTTTTGGTATAATGCAAGATTCAGTTCGAATTCATTGCGACAGTCATAATGCAATTCATCTTTTGAAAGATCATATGTATCACAAGAGGATAAAGTACATTGATGTGAGGTATCATAAGACAGGTCAGTGGGTCATGGATGATAAGATGATCAACTTGATGAAGATCAACACAAAAAATAATCCAGTAGACATGATGACGAAGACCATTCCGGTGGAGAAGTTTGGAGCATCTCTAAACTTCATCAAGGTTCTTCAAAGGTAAGGTGGAGAATGAGCTCTTGGAAGGGAGCCATGTAAAGTCATAAAAGGGAGGAGTAAGCACGATAAATGAAGCAAAACCCAATTTATACGAAGGGACTCAATGAACATGAGTCAAGGTGGAGATTGTTAGTATTTTGAGCGTCTTATATTCATTAGAGAAAAAACAAGGATCAGATGGAGGTGTTACAAGCTTCAGAGATCAAGCACGGATATATACATGCTTTGTGCATGTTATTAGTCGACTAGGTTTTTAGGTTAGTCAACTAATACTTGGGTGCAGTCGACTAGGCCTTGCAACAGAAAGTTGGGGTTTCAAATTTTGTCAGAGTAGTCGACTAATTATTTGGTATAGTCAACTGATACTTGGTATTAGTTGATTATGGAAAAACAGAGTTTAAAAAAGATGTTATCTAAAAGTGTAGTGTTCTCTGATTTCTTGCAATTTAACCGTGGTAGCAACTGCTATGCGGGTCGTGATCCACAAGAAGGGATGCGATGCAAGCTTTACAGTATCTTTTTAAATATTAAATTAATTAAGTAGTTCTTCTTTGTTTTGAAAAGAGAGAAAGAAATTATGTTTAGAAATAGGTAGAATTAAAAAGAAAATGATAGTCTTGGTGTTTTTGTTTTTGTTTTAAGAAGAAACTAAAAAGAAAGAAAGAAGATAAAAGTGGACTTACCCTTTTGGATGACTACGTACATTAGATCGTAGGCGATGGTTTACCTTGAGTTAGAGGCGATCAAAACATAATTCATAAGATTGAATCCCACATTAGATCATCAAAACTCAAAGACAAGTATGAAATAAGAAAGACTATGAAAGAAAATTTATCATCATGAACAATCGATGGCACTCAAAAGGGCAAGGCAATTCCGATACTTGAATATTCATATGAATAGTAGTCATACACAAGAGGGAAAATATCAAGAAAAACAAGAAGAAAAATAAAGCAAACCTTTGATTAAATTGAAAAACTACGAAAGAAAGGAGGAAACTTACATTGATGTCACTTTCAATACATCGCCCTTCTCTCTCTTTCTCCCATGAATCTCTTCTCTAATCTTAATTTACAAAGAAACAAAAAAAGAAAAAGAAAAACCTAAACTAAACTAATCTAAAACCATAAAATTTGATCTCTGATTTTGAGATATGAATTATGAGAAGTTTCAGCTATTTAAATAGACTTCAAAACCAATTACAAGAAGATACACATTAGGAGTTTTAATTCAATCCCAATTAGATATGGGGAATTCAATTTTGAATTTATCTGCAGCAAGTCAGCGTGTTGATCACTAAATATGGCTCATCAAAAGGCTGAATTGGACATAGTACTCAATATAAGAATTGTAGTTTTTTAAGTCCTCTTTATGTAGCATATTAAATCATCGGATTTGAATTTCTATAACGAAAGTTATGATCAAAATATTAAAAGGATTTCAGTCTGAATCTGAGTCTAAATTGATTTAGAGCTTCGAATTTAATTTGATTTCCTTTTTAACTCCAAATTGGATATCCAAATATGATTGTTTTAAACTCTAAACTAAGTGGGCTCTTTTGGGCTTCTTTTTTCTCCTCTTATTTATAAAGGCTTGCACATTACTAAGTAAAAAAAGAATTAAATAGTAGAGTTTTATTTAAAATAAATATAGTAAAGTTATATAACATATGTAAAATTGATGAGTAATCAAATCCCCACACCTATTTTTTGCTCGCCCTTGAGCAAAATAAATAAAAAAAATTAATCTAGCCTAACTTAACTCACTTTCGTAGAAAACACGATTGCACTTAGCACATGTAATAAGCCGTTAAAATTCTAGATTACCACTACAGGACGAGTTTTGTCCCGTGAAGATTTTCAATGAATTACACCCACAAAATTCAGTGAAAAAAAATAATAGATAAGAAAAAACTAAGATAAAACTGATAACAAAAAATAAGAATAACTGAAAAAGAAAATATATAAAAAAATAAAAAAAGAGAATTTTTTCTATTTTACAACAATTAGTCACTAGCAACTAAATTCATAAGTTTCCAACAAGTTTAAGCATATAATCAAGTTCAATCATAAAATCAAGAAATCTAATCATTTTTCTTAGAGATTTAAATTCAATATTTTCACACCAATTCTTCCTAAATCTTTTAATCTTATGCACTTTGTGTAAGTAAAAATAGTCTTACTTTGAAAATATTTGATTCAAACTTCATCTTAATAATTTTTTTATATAAAAGTTCAAACTATTACCACTTCGTTGCCCTTTAAGCATTTTTTTAATATGTATAACTAATCTAATTTTATTTTATGTAAATATCAAGAATTCTTGAGGCCCTAATCTCTAACTCATTGATTATTAGATATGCTAATATATATACTATATTTTATATAGAATTTTTTCTAAACTTACCTAATTACCTTTCGCGTAAATAACAAGGCTTGCTTAGGCCAAAACACCTAACTAATCAATAATTAGATTTGTTTATTTTTCAAATTTTTTTATACTATATATTCAAAACAGGCTAAGCTATTATCATCATCCCAAGTATAAAACCTATGTATATGTGTATATAAGATGCATAATCATGTCAACAAATTCTAAATGGTTTTTATTTTCAATTTTTTTTTATCTCTAAGTCAAAAATTATAGATTCTTTCAAATTGATCTCACCATCAAAATTTCATAATTTGTTGGATTCTTAATTCTTTAAAAACTAGTTATACTTTTTGCAAAATAATTTTTTTTACAAGGGAAAACCTATATTAGTAACTATTAACTACGTTAGTTATGTTAGTGAAACCCTCCTCCACACCTAAATTGTACTGTCCTCATGCACATACATGAATGCAGAGATAGAATGAATATATCATGCGTGCACACAACCAAAGAATAAAACATCCAATTTAAGCATACATGAGTAGAATATGTGAAATAAATATGCTTGAATGAGAAATATTCACAGTGCACCGAATAAGTCAGCTGTAAAAGCAACCCAAAGACTATGTATTTGAATGCATCCCCGCTTATCTTGTATAACTTACAATATTCTTGACACAAGGTTAGAGAAGAAGATACACAAAAGACTCACTAAAACTGATTCGATTAAAAAAAAATCATAAACTACACCAAGTATATACATATGTACAACTAACGTCTCCCCCACACCTAGATCTTTATAGGTCTTTTCCCTCGAGATCGCTTTCCATCATTCTAATGGGTTCTCTTCATTGGTGAAATTGGAGAGGTCAATCTTTTTGTTATCTTGATTTTCATCCTCTCCAATTTGTTTTTCACCTTCGACCTCCTCCTACTCTTCTTCCCACTTTTCTTCTCACAAATTTATCATTACCATACTGCATAATTGGATTGTTCACAATATGATTGCCTAGAAAATTTAAGCTCGTCCTCAAACGTTACCTTAAAATTTGGATCAATAATTGCTTTAGGAGGTGTGTAACTGACCAAAGCATCCCAATCGATTCATCCAAACATATGAGTTCATCTTCAAAGGGTTTTCAAAACTTCGGTCAATTTGAGATTTTTGAATTATATTTTCAAACGATTGATCATTGGTTGGCTTATCGAAAGTGAAGATACTCAAATCAATTTTTTCTCTCAAAGGGAACTCTAAACTTAAGATCATCAATATATGTTCTCTCACTGCTATGATCGCACTCATCCTTAAACAATTCATTAAGAAACAATGGCTCATCATCCATGCATGTATTCTTACAATTGTGCTTTATTTTCTTAATTTAATCTGTAGAAATCTTTTGCTCCTCAATACTTGTCCTTTTTTAAAACATAGAGAATTCATTCTCATATTTCTCTTGAAGCAAAAGTTCATCGTTATCACTTTTATTCTCACAATAAGATTCAACTTGCTCCAAATAATGTGCACGTATAGCCAAACAATCTCTAATCATTTTTTTCAGAAACTGAAGATAGTTATCAAGTATGCACACATCATGCACATATGTAACTTTTTCAACAGGCATGTCAATCTGATCATCGATTTGCTCATTAGATTTCAAAGTTTTGAATTTGTTTGCTTCATGAAAATGAATGTACTCTAGAATTGAAGATTTTGGCTTAGGAACAGATTGAGTGCTCTTGATAGAATGAGTAGACATGTTGATGTGCTCTTGAATTGACATGCATTGAGTCAGTTTTGGATCAAGAATAGGTTGAGTAGAAAATGAATTTTTCTCTTTCTCACTAGCTAACTCGAATTGAGGGGGTGATGGATCTATATGAGACTAATTGAATTGAGAATTAGTATGTGATAGGTCCAATGAAAAATCAGAATAAGTCCAACACCCTAATTTGAAATTTGATGGATAAGGTTCACTCATAGGTCCTTAAAATGTGTGGAGTTGATTTAGATCTAGTCCTAATGAATACCCTTTCGAAAGACATTATTCCAAAGGATAAGATGAGTTATGACAGTGATGGAACCAAATGGGAGAGTAAGACATAAAAGATGGGATAGTAGGTTGGATGTAATCATGAAAGCTTGGAAGAGAGGTTGGTGGATGAAAAGGAGAGTCTGGTCTATAGAATGGATCACAACCAATTGAATGTGGATAGGCCATGTGAAAAGGGAATTTTTTTTTATAATTTTTTGGGTGGTGAACTGTATTTGATTAACCTAGGTCTATCGACCACACTTCATGCAAATCAATAAAAACAATATCACCAATAAAAAAAAATCAACCAAGCTATTCTAAGGTAGACTTAGACCTAGAAGATTCCTAATTGTAGACTGTCCACAGGGGTATATTGCAACAATCTGATCACAAGTTAATCAGCCGGTAGGTGGCAAGATCAGTGGGAGGTATCTGTGCATGAGCAACGAGCTTAATTAAGCCAAACTACTAACCTTCGAGATTTCGCCTCTCCATCCCATACCTTAGTTACTGATTTGATAAGAGTCAAATTCTAGCAACTTTTTCCTTTGGTCAGCCTCCTAGTGAGTCTGAGTTGTCGTAGGGCCAACGTCTATTAGAATTTTAAATTAGGCTTAGCTTATAAGTGCAATGGAGATGGTTTGTAGGCCAAAAGAGGGTAATAGCTTCCCCATCTTATCTTATTTATGATTTTTGCCCTTAAATCATTTTCGTGCAAAAGTGTGCAAGTAAATAGATAAGAAGCACTCAAAATAATTTAAGTCACCTAAAAGTGTTTCCTAATCTAAATGTAATGCAGATTTATCTTGCCTCCAGTACTCTTCAAGAGTAATTTAAAATAAACAAAATTAGACGAGTGCCTAAATACAAGTTTAATTGTTTTTAAACAAGTTTCAAACACGAGTTACTGTTGAATTAAAAATAGTGTGCAGAATAAGTTAACAGAAAAATATAATAGCTGCAGAAGCTAGAACAGTATAATCAAATCATTCTGTAAAGAAGTAAGGTGAAAACTCACTAGTACAGCCGCGAAAACGCGGCTTTTGCCGTGTTTGTGTGGCTGGTTTTTTTTATTCTGGTGCTCTGCCTTCTTAGGTAGAGTCACAAAGCTCCTCTTGATGTTCTGCAGTTGTTAAGTTCTTGTAATCTGCCCCTGCGCATAAAAATAGAGAAGAAAAATTAACCATTTAGTAAATAAAAGAAATATATTTCCTTCTCAGCAACGGCGCTAAAAATTTATTGTGGAAAAACAGAGTTTAGAAAAGATATTATCTGATTTCTCGTAATTTAACCGCGGTAGCAATGCCTAAGCGAGTTGTGATCTACAAGGAGACATGTGATGCAAGCTATTCAGTATCTTTTTAAATACTAAATTGGTTAAGTGGTTTTTCTTTGTTTTGAAAAGAGGGAAAGAAATTTATGTTTAGAAATAGGTAGAAATAAAAAGAGGAAGATAGTTTTGGTGTTTTTGTTTTTGTTTTAAGAAGAAACTAAAAAGAAAGAAAGAAGATAAAAGTGGATTTACCCTTTTATGACTACTTACCCTAAATCGTAGGCGATGGTTTACTTTGAGTTGGAGGCAATCAAAGCATAATCCATAAGATTGAATTAGGTTCCATCCACATTAGATCATCAAAACTCAAAGGGAAGCATGAAATAAGAAAGACTATGAAAGCAAATTTATCATTATGAACTATAAATGACACTCACAAAGGCAAGACAATTCCTATGCTTGAAGATTCATATGGATAGTAGTCATACACAAGAGGGAAAATACCAAGAAAAATAAGAAGAAAAATAAAGCAAACCTTTGATTAAATTGAAAAACTATGAAAGAAAGGAGAAAACTTATATTGATGTCACTTTCAATACACATCCCTTCTCTCTCTTACTCCAATGAATCTCTTCTCTAATCTTTGTTTACAATGAAACAGAAAAAGAAAAACCTGAATTAAACTAATCTAAAACCCAAAAATTTGATCTCTGATTTTGAGATATGAATTATGAGAGATTTCAGCTCTTTAAATAGGCCCAGAGTTAATTACAATAAGATGCACATTAGGAGTTTTAATTCAATCCCCAATTAGATATGGAGAATTCAATTCTGAATTGATTTGCAGCAAGTCGGCGTATTGATCACTGAGTATGACTCATCAGAAGGCTGAATTAGACACAGTAGTCCACATAAAAATTGTAGTTCTTTATGTCCTCTTTCTGTAGCATCTTGAATCATTGGATTTGAATTTCTGTAGCGAAAATTATGATCAAAATATTAATAGGTGTTCAGTGTGAATCTGAGTCTAAATTGATTTAGAACTTCGACCTCCAAATAGGATTGTTTTAAACTCTGAATTAATTGGGCTTTTTTTGGGATTTTTGGCTTCTTTCTTCTCTTATTTATAAAGGCTTGCACATGACTAAGCAAAAAGATGATTAAATGGAAAGGTTTTATTTAAAATAAATATGGGAATATGGTGTAACGTATGCAAAATTAATGAGTAATCATTAATCGACTAATACTTGGCCTTAGTCGACTAATGTCGGGTCTGGTAGTTTTCTTATACGGTTCTGTTTTTCAGTTTAGATTGGATTCATGTTTTTTTCTTTCTCTGAGGCGGTGCTGATTAAATTGTTGAAGTTTGGATTGGACTAAGATCATCCTAGGGCCTATATAAACCCCTTGGGTTGGCCTTTTAAAAGTGTGTTAAGAATCAAAAAGATTTTTACCATTGAGAGTTGTAAGAGAGAGATATTATTGTAACTCTTATATTTTTCTTCTCTATTTTAATAAAGATTTCTTCTCTCCTCCTCGTGGATGTAGACACTCTTACCGAACCACGTTAAATATGATGTTCTTGGATTGTGTGGAAATTTAGTCTCAATTTCTTACTAGTGGTAGATCTTCTACACTTCTGCTTTCGTTGCTGAGTCTTCAACTCAGTGTTTCTCTGTTGTATCGGCGTTGATCATCAACAAACTGACCGGTCTTGTCATACAATTTAGGGCATATGGTTCTCATGTGTCCAACCTCTCCGCAGTTGAAGTAGGCCCTCATATCTTGTTGCTATTTTTCGCTCCTCTATTTCCTCCACGATTAAATAATTCCCCTTCGCACTAAACCAACTTCCGCGAGTAAAATCTCGTCTGCCACCAACATGACCTCATCGGCCAAAACTCTAGTGTTACCACCAAAATGACCTCCTCGGCCAAAGTCTCCTCTGCCACTGTCAAAATAGCCTCATCGATCACCATTATGAGCTGTAAATTGCCCATGTTGAACGGCTAGAGCTGACTGTATATAGGACTCGTTTCCAGTAAGATTCTGTGATTTCTTCAGAAGACACACTAAAGAAATTGTTAAGCTTGTGGTAAAGCAACTGCAAAACTACCAATCAACTGTAGACATCGTGAGTATACTCTGATGGAAAACTCCCTAGGAAAGTAGCACTATTAGCTAGTCACACTACTTCTGCATCTACTTCACATGAATCACATCCTATGAGATGGAAAATATTACCTTCAACTCCTCTTAAACCCTGTTAAAGCTTGCATAGTGTTAGGACAAGATTTTATTGTCCTTATTTTGGAACATCTACGGAATGACTTCGAAAGTTCTATTAAGATTTTTTTTTTTTCAAATATAACTCCTTAAGATAGTTTCCCATCTTCTTCACTGTCGACGTATGCATCACCAAAGCTTTTATCTTTAGCTCAATGATATTCAACAACTAATCAAAGAGAGCAACATCCTGAAACTCTTACTCATTTGTCTTAAAACTAGGAGGATCCGTGTATAGATGACTCTTCTTTCTACGACCAATTAAATTAAGTTCAATAATCTTACTCTATTGTAAATAATTATTCCTATTCAACTTTCTATCAATGATCTTACTAGTAATAAACTCTAGAACAATCGGCTTGGATTCTGCCGACTCTGCCATACTTGCTGAAACTTTTGTGCTCATAATCTCCTAGCCACCAACCACCCACTGCAACCAAAAAAATCAAGGATCCTTCTAACAGAACACAAATTCATTAGAAATTACACAACTTTTCGAACTCATACATACAACTCAAAACCCATCTTCTATCAAATTTTTCATCAACCCTCTCACACAACTACACAAAGAAAAAAGAAAGTTCTTTTTTTATTGTCTGGTGAGGAAGAAACAACATACCTCTTTTTTTACTGATCAGAACGGCTTAGATCACCAAATCTAAGCTGATATCGGAAGGGCAAGAAAAAAGAAGAAGACATGGTGGTGAAGGCGATAGTGTGGTGGTGAAGGCGATGGCGAAGAGGAGGTCGGGTGGTGTTTTCGCAGTCGAAGTAGAGGTTTGGTGGTGGTTTCAAAGTAGAAGAGGAGGTCATAGTCGAGATTCAAAGTCAAAGAGGAGGTCATGAGGTCGAGTGGATGTCGGCAGCGAGGTCGTGAGGTTGGGTTTTGGTCGACGGCGAGGTCATGAGTGGGCTGGAGGTTGACGGCGAGGTTGCGAGGCGATGACAATAGCGGTGTCGAGGTTGGAAAGGGAGAAGAGGACGGATGTGGAAAAGAAGAAATAGGATTAGGACTTAGAGTGAGGCACTGATGGCGAGGACGGTGGAGTTGGGTATCAGGATCAGGCCATTAGCTCTAATAGCAGGATAATCAGGCTTAGGGTTAGAGATAAATAATAAGAGTTAGGGAGAACTAGATGTACATATAAATCCCATCTCATCTCCTTTTTATTATTATAGTATATAAGGTCTTTTACACAAAAGTCCTTATATATATTTATTACATAACAATTACATTGCTTTCCTGATAAAACACTGGAAATGAAACTTGTTAAGTTTTATTTGGTTTATATTAATTTATTTAGCTTCTTAAACACTGAACTATTTTAAAAATCCGTTTGGGCTGAAAAGTCTGTAGGGAGAGAGAGAGAGGAGATAAAGGAGATAAAAAGACATCGGAAGAGTTTTTTAAACTCATCAGGAAGAGATCGGAAGCCAAAAGGAGCGAGAACGCATGTATGCAGCAGGCCAGGACAGATCTCGGTCGACCGCCCGGTCGATCAGTATGCACGACGTGCGCAGGCACAACCCGATCGACCAGGCAGTCTACCGTGGAAAATGAGTGGTGACTGGGCAGTCGAATGTCATGAGCTATCTCTCTGTTGGTCCCTGTCGATCGGGCTGGTCGACTGAGGACAAGGGTCGGTACTGACAAACGCATTCTGTCTCTCCTGAACAGATTCAGACTCCTTTCCTGTTTGGGGTCGAATCAATTGGGTTTTCTTAAATTCCTAGGACTCTCTGGCTAAAAATATAGGTTAGAGTCCTCATGAATTGTATCCCTTGAAGTATCCCTCTGATATTCTCTTGTATTGATTGTTGAATCAATAAAATCTCTCTCTTGCCCTGAAAACGTAGGAAAATTGTCGAACCTCGTTAAATATTGTATTGACTTGCTTTCTCTCTTGTTTTTCTGTTCTTATTCGTGTGGATACTTCTCCACTACATCTATCTCTATTGATGGATTCCTTATTGGTTGTTGTCTCGCACGCAACAAGTGGTATCAGATCATCCCAGGTTCATCGTGGGATCATGTGTCGATTCCAAGAGCATTGGTTGCTGTTTGCCTGAGATCGTGTGTCAATTTCGGAGCAGCATTGGGACTGTTTGTGAGATCGTGTGTCGATCTCAAAACAATATTTGGATTGCTCGAGGAATAAAACTTGAAGGAGTAGATAGCTTCAGAAACTCTTCTATGGTTTCGCCCTGAGGTAAAGATCCTATCTTTATCTAGTTTGTTTGATCTAGCTCTGTTTGCATTCGCATTGCTTTGAGAAATCAGTTGAGAAGATGGCTGGAGATAGTACATTTATGATGAAATTCGTGAATCCACATCTATTGAGGATTGATGTGGTGAAGTTCGACGGTAAGAACAACTTCAGTATGTGGAGATGTGAGGTGATAGATGCAATAACGACATCAAACCTCGAAGACACTCTACGGTTGGAGAAAAAGCACAATTCTACTACTGAAGAATATTAGGAAAAGAGGAACCGGACGGTGTGTGACTTGATCTGGTCTTGTTTGACACAAGACATCAAGTATCATGTGTTGCATGAAACATCTGCAAGGCAGCTGTGGGAAATCCTGAAGAAAAAGTATTTAACGAAAAGCATCGAATCGCAGTTTAGTTGAAGAGGAGGCTTTATTCTTTTCAGATGAAGATGTGAATCTCCGTGGATGAACACATGAATAGCTACACAAAACTTCTTACAGACCTGGTTAATGTGGATGTGAAAATTGATGAAGAGGATAAAGCTGTAATTCTATTGAATTCTCTTCTTGAAGAAGAGTATGAGACCTTTACTCTTACATTGATCAATAGAAGACAACCCCTTAAATAATGAGGTGTCTACTGCTCTTGTGAATTATGAAGTAAGGAGGCATGACAGATTAACTTCTTCAGGGAGCACAACAGCAGAGGCGTTGGTGGTAAGAGGCAGGAGTTTTAATCAGAAGGGCAGAGATAATCAGGAAAGATCAAAGTCCAGATCAGGATTCAGAGATCTGAAAAAGAAGCAGTGCGTCTTATGAAAGGAGTTAGGGCACTGGAATGTTGATTGTCTAAAGGCCAAAGGTAAGAAGAAGGAGTCGAAGACTGAGGCAAATCTCGCACAAGTGGTCAGAACTCATGCCAGTACTTCACAGGCGGATAGATCAGACTCAGACTCATTGGTATTTTCTTTCTTTATTACTACTCCTACTGTTGGTTACTTAAGTAATCTGAGTAGATTTTAGATACAAGAGCTACCTATCTTTTGTGCCCTAACAAGGCCTGGTTTTCTAGCTTTGAGAAGCTAGATGGATGTTTCGCTGTCATGGGTGATGATCATCCGTGTAATGTGAAAGCGATAGGTACAGTCCGTATCAAGATGTTTGATGAGATAATACAAGAATTGAAGGAAGTGAGGTATGTACCTCAACTCAAAAGGAATCTTATCTCTGTTGGTGCTTTGAAAATGTTGGGTCTTGTGGTATCCATACGAGATGGTGTTCTCAAGATGACCAAAGGCTCAATGGTGGTTATAAAGGGCGTCCGTCGGAACGATCTCTACTAATTGAAGGATAGTATAGTTACAGGTTAGGTGGAGACTTCTATTTCTTCAGATGATATTTTCACACAGGTCTGGCAGATGAGGCTCGGACACAGAGGAGAAAAGTCTTTGCAAGCTCCAGCAAAGAAGGAATCATTGGAAGATGCATCTACCTGCAACATGGAATTGGGTGAACACGGCGTTCTGGACAAGAAGGTGAAATTCAGCATCACTACTCACCACTCTGAAGGTGTTCTTGATTGTGTTCACGTAAGTATTTGAAGACTTGCTAAGACTGCATCGCTTGGAGGTCATAAGTATTTTGTCTCTTTTATTTATAATTTATCTAGGCATTATTGGATATATCCCATGAGACAAAAGTATGAAACCCTAGGTATGTTGGTGAAGTGGAAGGATATGATGGAGAAGCAGACTGATAGGAAGATCAAGGAACTACACATTGGTAACATTGAAAGATATAAGAACCAATTCCTACAATTTAGTCAGAACACTGGTAGTGGTACTCACTTCACAGATGAAATACATGGGTTGGTTAAGGAGATCAACCATTCCTTACTGGAGAAGGCTCGGTGTTTGCTGTCTGATGCACAATTAGACAAATCATTTTGGGCTAAGGTGATTGTGTATGCTAGACATCTCATAAATGGATTGTCATCGAAAGCGATAGGAGGAAAAACTCCTCTAAATATTTGGTATAGAAAAGCTGCTTAAGATCATGGTTTGCTACGAAAATTTAGAAGTCCAGCCTACTTTAGTGCCAAAGATGGCAAGGTGAATTCGCGAGTAAAGAAGTTTGTGTTTTTGGGTGTCAAAAGAAATATGAAAGGCTACAGGTTATGGGACCTCGATAAAAAGAAGATCGTGTTGAGTCAACATGTCACATTTGATGAGACTTCATTGTTAAAGTCTATCGTCTCTCAGCAGATGGAGAGGATGAAGACTAAGGATGTATCGCAGCGGGTAGAGGTTGATGCTACTCCACTATCTCCAGTTGGTTTGGTATCAGTGAGAACTTCACCGGATGTGACACCAGGTGAAGATCAGTAGCCCGTTCTGATGCTGAACAGGTTGAAGACATTGATGAGAATGTCGAATTATTTGAAGCTATAGGAACCAAGATAAAACCACGAAAGTGAGTGAAGAAACATGAATCTCAAGCTTGTGACCGCGACTAGCTCAAGTTGAAGGCCGTTGTTCTCTATGATGGTAGGAAGGAGATTCATATGACTCAGCCAGGTTGGTGCACTGCTGAAAATTCAGTCACAAGTGCTTGAGCTTGATGGAGCTCATTTCAATGAACTATGGTTGGCTTCCCTTGGGCAAGGTACGTAAGCATCCGTAAAGGCGCAACCATTTGGTGATGCAACCCGTATGAATTTATATGGTGTATCTGGGTTCTCGAAAAGCTGATTGGGACTTCACGTAGAGGTGAAGAGTGGGACTTCACGTAGAGGTGAAGTGTTGTGATTTCGATGAACGTTTAATCTTCTAGTGAGAAGATAGTTAAGCTTACATAAGGGGGATGTGCATCCAATTTGCTGAAGCCGATGATGGTGTTTGGTGTGCTCTACTCAAATTTGGTTGAACCGTCTTGAAGACATTTAGACTAGAGAACCAGTCAGTTGGAGAGTCAGTGTTGGCTCATGATGGGTTCTTCTTGAGGTCATTTGTAATAGAGTTCCATGAAATTGCTGAGTTGTAGACACGTTCGTTGGTCAGCTCATCTGGTATTTCTCTTCAGGTGGAGTGATAGGAAGGCATGTATGGTGCATTCCGTTTGGATAGCTGAACTGAAGTTGAAAGCTTACAATTGATATTGGAGTTTACTGAGAGTTGCATGTGGCGACGACAAACTCAATTTGGATCTGGTGAGATCAGTGAAAATCAATTGTACGTCTGCTGGCGATTCGTTTTGAAGGAACCAGTTTCGTCTGTTGGCCAAGTCGAGATCGTGTGCCGATTTCGCTGAGATCGTGTGTCGATTCCGTTCAGAGCGTTCAAGCCGAGATCGTGTTCGATTTCCCTGAGGTTGTGTGTCGATTTCGCCAGGTGTTCGTTAGAGTTCGGCTCAGATTTGAAAAATCTTCACTAAGGTGGAGAATTGTAGGGAGAGAGAGAGGAGATAAAAAGATATCAGAAGAGTTTTTTAAACTCATCAGGAAGATAGCGCAGAGATCGAAAGCTAAAAGGAAGCCAAAAGGAGCGAGAACGCATGTATGCAACAGGCTAGGACAGATCTCGGTCGACCGCCTGGTCGACCAGTGTGCACGATGTGCACATGCACGGCCTGGTCGACCGGGCGATCGACCGTGGCAAAGGAACGGTCGACCGACTGTCACGAGCTGTCTTTCGGTTGGTCCCGGTCGACCGGGCCGGTCGACCGGGAACAAGGGTTGGTCGACCGGCCGGTCGACCGACAGACACGTTCTGTTTCTCCTGAACGGATTCAGACTCCTTTCTTGTTTGGGGTCAAATTTAATTAAGGTTTCCTAAATCCCTGCGACTCCCTGGTTATAAATATGGGTTAGAGTCCTCATGAATTGTATCCCTTGAAGTATCCCTCTCGTATTCCCTTGTATTAATTGTTGAATCAATAAAATCTCTCTCTCCCTTACCCCGAGGACGTAGGCAAATTGCCGAACCTCGTTAAATATTGTGTGGCTTGCTTTCTCTCTTGTTTCTCTGTTCTTATTCGTGTGGGTACTTCTCCGCTGCATCTATCTCTATTGGTGGATTCCTTATTGGTTGTTGCCTCACGCCCAACAAAGTCTACCTTCCCTTTTCAGTGGAGTAACAGTTCATAAGTTGATAGCTCAATTTTAGCAATCACATCCCAGTACTACTACAAAAAGCAATAATTTGTACCCTATTTATGCTTATAGTGTAACTAAAAGTGGGTCAAAAGAATAACCTTCAAGGTAAGTTTGTTGCAAATGATGATGATTATTACATGAATATATTGTAACAAGATGGTATTCCTAGAAAGACTTGATAACCTTGTTTGAATATAGCTACTCATTTTATTTTTTTTATTCTATCAGTTCATTTATTTTGACAAATATGTTTTCAACTTTGGAGAGAATGAGTAGTGTGAAATTTGAATTACATTTTGTGACTTTTCCACACAGTGAGATAAGTTTGTGGGGTTACCATCCATCCCAATGGATCTTGCCATTTGGTACTACCCGGAGAGATGGTAGGTTTCGTAGGGTGGAGGGGAGGGGGCTGGTGGTAAGTCGGTAGTAGTAGTTACACAATTTGCGATGTGTAAGTGAAGAAGTTCTATTAACTGTCACTTAGAGAGAGCAAGGGAGGCTAGTCGGCTATACTGATTGAAACTTTAGCTAGTTGGCAGGGAGAGAGGGAGATACAAAAAGAATACGCTAGCTGGATATCTTGAGTAGAACTTCAGTTAGCTGACATATTAAAACTTGACGCTGAGGACACTGCCCTCCATTTTGCAAATTATATTGTTTAGGATACCATGCATACGATCTTAAATTCATGTTAAGGGGGATAGACAAGTAAATAAATACCTGAATGGTGGACATAACCATAATGTAGTTACAAAGCACATTTGGATTATCTGATTTTGTCAATTTCATAAGCGTTAGCTATGTTAGTTAACTCTTAGACGCCTTAGCTATTTTATCAACTTGTCCATGCAGATTTTATCAACTTCGTAAGCCTCAGCTATTTTATGAACTTGTTGTCTCAAAGAAACTTGTAATTGGGAAGAAAGAGAGGAACAGACTCTTAAACTATAAATACCTCAACCCTCACCTAAACTTCAGAGTTTTGGTGTAATGGCAGAGACTTTAATATGGCATCAGAGCAACCTAGGCTCAAATCCCACCCGGGATTTAAAAGCGAATTTAAAAATTAAAATACCGCTAGCACAAAACCCCGGTTTCAGCCCATAAAAACGGCGCTCGACTTGCTGGTGTGTGTTAAAATTTAAATACCTCAACCCTCACCTAAACTCCGGAGTTTTGGTGAAGTGGCAGAGACTTTAATACAAACATTTTATACAGAATAATGTTAAATGTGAAGCAGTTTGTTTCAGATTTCTCTACTTCTTGAAAGGTCGCGGTTAAAATTCATAGAAGTTCTTGCAGGACTTTTATGTCAAAGTTTAGGAGATTTTGATCATAAGTTCTAAGCAAGTCGATATCACCATTACTTTTTGCAGTTCCTGCAGTAGATTATAGATATGACTATCTTGTGTTCACAATGGATGGTATATTTATCTGTCTGTAAATACCATTGCTCTATTTAACTCAGCTGACATTAACTATTGCAGTCACTGGTTTATCTTTGCTTCACTAGCATTGTCTGAATTTGAGATTATTCCTAAGAATTTTTCTTTACATATTATTTTCATTACTTATCTGCTTCCTTTAGACTTCAATTTTTTTCTTACACGGGTATTCTTTCAGCTTCACAATTGTTGCCGCACAGTTCTCATCTTTACCTGTGTTTGTTACTGCTCAATTTTTATCACCTGTCACATGATTAACTTGCATCTTCGTAGGTACATCTACTTAGTAGATTTGATGCGGTTTATGAGGGAAGACGAAGCTCGGAAGACTATGAGCCTGTTTGAAGGAGCAGATGAAAACAGTAGAGTCACCAGAAGGTATCTAAAGAATTGGGTGGTATGGAACTCTTTCTCTCGTGGTTTTCAATATTTAATTGCAGTGAGTTTCTTGAATATCTTATTTAGTTCCACCTTTTTTTTTACTAACATCTCTTGTTTGCATCTTGTTTAGGTTAACGCTTTCAGAGAGCGAAGAGCGCTTTCTTTGACACTAAATGATACAAAAACAGCTGTAAACAAGCTCCATCAAATGGCAAATGTGATTGTGGGCATTATAGTGCTTGCTATCTGGCTTGTTATTTTGGACATTGCAAACACCCACTTCTTTGTGATACTTGGTTCTCAGCTTCTAGTGGCTGTATTTATGTTTGGAAATACTTTGAAGATGATCTTTGAAGCTATTATTTTCTTATTTGTGATGCACCCTTTTGATGTTGGTGATCGTTGCGAAATAAATGGAATTCAGGTATAAATGAACCAATACTAGATTAGTTCTATAGAAGCATTCTTTGGATAGCCTTTTATAAGTTACTGAGATGTTTCATTCAATTTTTCAGCTGATTGTGGAAGAAATGAACATACTAACAACGATCTTTTTGAAGTGGGACAACCAAAAGGTTTCATATCCTAACAGCGTGCTAGCTGCCTTGCCCATTGGCAACTTTTATAGAAGTCCAGATATGGGTGACTGTATTGACTTCTGTATTCATGTCTCAACTCCATTGGAAAAGGTTGCTGTCATGAAAGAGAGAATAATCGGGTAAGTCGTCACTACTGCTTTATATCTTAGTAATTTTGAATGATATGTCAAGTCTAACTGGGCGTTCATTTGATTAGTCTTTTTATTTGTCAAATTCAAATGATAGGTAACTCAACAATTTAAAATAAGAAGAGCTTAGGAAAAGAAGAAAATTAGATATTGAACTTCCTGGAAAGTAGGATTTATCACATATTTGTTTTCCCTTGAGATAACTTTCATTTCATACATTGCCATCTAATGTTTATTGCTCTCAGTAGTATATAGTCCAAATTGTAATAGTGTTAATGAAATTGAGTTTACTGGTTTCTGTGAACTACTATGAGTTAAGGTAATTATCATGGTTTTGAATCTCGATATTAGTATCCGCCAAAAATTTTTAGCATCAATATTGTCTATATTGCCCGTCAATTTGGCCATATCAGTAGATATCGACTCCTATATTGGCCGATATTACCGGGTTTATTTCGTATTGAATATCTCAAAACCCGATACGATATTGCGGATCGGTATCGGAATCAGCCAATATTTGAAAGCATTGTAATTATTTTTTGAGTAATGCTATTCTAAATCAAGCTTTCTAATCTAACTTAGCTTTATGATATGTGGGCTTGTGCGTAATATACGAGTCTTGCTTGAGTCAGAATTGAGTTCATAAGTTTGAGGTAGAAAAACACTATTCTCATTTTATCTATTAATTTATTCAATTTCCCCCCTAAAGTCCAATATTATCATCATTGAACTTCATATAAAAGTGATTTTTTAAATTAGATTTTAAAGTATTAAACTTCATCACTTTAGTAAATTTTGTTCATGGTTTCAAATATCTGTCAATTTTGATATATATCAGCAATATCGTATTGACTTTTGAGATCCCCGATACAATATCAACCACATAATATCAGTCGATATTGGGGCTGATATTGCTGGTATGGCCGATTTTGCCGATATTGACATCCGATACTGCGGATATTGATATTAAAAACTATTGGCTTATGCCTATACCGAGATTTAAACCATGAATCTGTTAGTGATGTTATTTTGTAGATGATGTTAGTTGCTTGAATGTAATGCGACAAAAGATGTTGCATCATCATAATATTTTTTTTTTACAAATGTTTCCATATTAGTTAAAGAAAATTGCATTTAGCATGCTAGAGAAGCGACCATCTACTTTAGGCAATGAGTCCGAGTGTTGTGTACCCAACATATGCATCTTGATCATGGCTCTTTCGTACCATCCTATGTAGAAGAAGCAACAACACCTGATACAATAGAAAGGAAAAAAAGATGAACTCATCAAGATTTTTGGTTCAACTCCATGGCTCTATGCTCTAGGTCATACAACAACAGATTTCTTTATGAAAAAGATACAAGACTATACACTCACAATCTAAACACTGTTTCCCTTTTTTCTTCTCAATCTTCCTATTGGAGGCAAACCTCAAACCAGTGATGGCGATCCAACCAAGCTTGGAAAACATATTCGTGTGAGAGGAGTGGCTGAGTTGGTTCTAATTTTTTTTTGCTTATTTTATTAGTTGATAGTATGCACGTGTGGTGCACGGGTTATCTTTATTAGTTCTTTTATTATTTCTTTATTTAAGGCATGAGTAGTGCACATAGCTTCTCTTATAAATACTCTTTTAGTGCTTTAATTGAGGATTATTAAATGATTGAAACTCTGAAACCTTAAATTGATTTGTGAAATCTTTTTGCGTGAGACTCGAATGAGAGTAATTCTCCTCAATGTGAAATCCTAAACCCTACTTTCTTCCCTAATTTTCACAAACCTAGCATTTTCTCTTTCTGTTCTGCGTCAAATGGTATCAACGCTAAAAATCATGTTCTCTACGAAAACACCAAAACCCTAGATCTGTCTTGTAGTTATGAAAAAAAGTATGTTGTTCATCTTTCCCAAGAGAAATTCCCCCGAAAAACTTTCCTAAAACCCTAATCCTGTCCCTTCAGAGTCTCTCTTCTCTCTCCTCGGCAACCACTCGCGGCCGCCTCCTTTGCCACGAACCCACCACACCCCTCCATCTTCTTCTCCTTCTTCCTCTCCCTTTCTTCCAACCACACAAAACCCCGACTTCATCATCCTTACACTCAGGATCCTCTTTCTAGCACTGCACCGCCACCCGATCCCCCCGCCTTCATCAGCCCATTTGATGTTGATCTCCTCCCTCATATCTCGCTCGAAATTTTAGTTGATCAATGAGACCGACCTTTGATCTCATCATTTCATCATAACAACAAACTCTCCTCTCCCGGACCTCGTCCTAGCCAGCGTCTCTCGCCCATCACGTTGTCCTTAGTTGCCCTGGAACCCACGACCTCATCGAGCTGTTCTGCAGCATCTAGGCTCCAGATCCAATCCAAATTCAGGTTCAAGTTTGACCCTTCAATCTCGACCCAATTTCATAGATAGATCTGACCCGACAGCATCAACAGAATGACCTGATCCACTACATGTAGACCCGAACCGTTCATATCCGACCCCTTTGCAGTTTAGACTTGGTTTTTGACTTTTTCTCATGTTGTTGAAATTGATTTGGGTCATTTTTGAGGCGTTGGTTCGTGGGAGACACTCCGTCACATTCTAATGGTTCGAGTTCATAAGTGTAGGCCACCGACGCTTCAACAAGCCTAGAAGAATCTATAATTGAAATTGAATTTCTTCACTCAATGTTACACTCGAACTGATCTTAGTCTTTCCCATTGTTGTTTTTTTGCATATTTTGTGTGATTCACTTTAGTTCCTGGTTGTTATTGCCATAGTTTTTCCTAGACTTGTGTGTCCCGCATCAGTATTAGACAATTGCATATCATTCATTGGCGGCAATTCTAGGAATATTTATTTTCTTTTCTCATATAGCACATGCATAAGTCTTAGGATTGTTGCGTTAGCATTCGTATGCTTGATAGTTTGCATTTGCATTTAGGTTAGTGTATGACCTTGCGTAAGAAAATATTTTAGAAATAGAAGACCAAAATTCTACATTAGATGAGTCCATGAGTCTGTTTGACAAACTGATTAGGGATTTTCAAGCCTTTAGGAAAGAACAAATGTATTTAGCAACGAGCAAGCCCTTAAGAATGACGAGTTAAGTAAGCAAATGGCAAGGCTAAAGCCCAGGGATCGTGACGAGAGCCGAGAGCGAGATGAGAGTCGCCTTAGTTATCCTAGAGATGAGAGGCAAGAGAGCAAGTGTCACCCTAGGTATCCTAGACACGAGAGGCAAGAGCGAGATGAGTCACCCTAGACATCCTAGAGATGAGAGAGAGAGAGAGAGAGAGAGAGAGAGAGATGGTGGTTGTTATGGATATCGTGAGGATAGGGAGGACAACATTACTTTTGAGGTTAAGTTAAGAAGCTCTGACTTTTGACGGTGTCCATGACTCTTTATTTTTCATCGACATTGTGAGCATACATGGATAACTACTTTGTGTGGTATGATATATCTGGCGAGCGTTGAGTCTGCTTTGCTAAGATGAAGTTACAAAGCTGAGCCAAGTATTCTAGAGTTTGGCAGAGAGAGCTAGAGAGATGGTATAGGGCCCTTATAGAGACTTGGGGTGAAATGAAAGGGAAACTTAAGGAGAAGTACCTTCTCCAGTCATGAAGGGACCATATTCTAGAGCAGCTGAACAATCTTCATTTGGGTAGCATATCTATCCAAGTCCCAGAACTACATGACTAATTTTGATGACCTTATCCTTCAATGCGATGTCAGAGAAGATCGTTGCCAGACTCTTTTTAGATGCCAAGGGCAAGTTTACGATAGGTGAGTCATCTCAGCAGGTGCTAGGGGTACTAAGTGTTATAAATGCCGACCTTTTGATCATTTTGTCGCTCAATGTTCCACTAGGAATCTTCTTATCGTGGGGGCATTAGATGGTGATAGTCACGAGTATATTGAGGAGGTTTATGACCTTAAGGAGGGCGCTAGTGATGCCGAGGAGGCAATAGGAGCATGTAGCGCCTAACTGAATGTCATTAGGTGTCTACTTTCCGTACCTAGAGATGAGAATTGACGTAGGTCTAGTGTGTTCCATATCGATGTCACAGATAATGACGAGAGCTATAAGTGATGATTAATTGAGATAGTTGCAATTCAGGTGTTAAAAGAATAAACTAAAATGTGAACCTCATCCGCAGCCATACAACTCACTTGGGTTAATAAGATTGCTTAATTTGTCACCTAATGTTGTTTAGTGTCTATCCGGTTTTAAGCTATCAAGACTGCATTTGGTGTAATGTTCTAGCTATGGATGTCGTCCACTGCTTGTTAGAAAGGCCTTGGTTGTATGACTTAGATGTGATTAGTTTTGACAAGTTCAACACTTATACATTTATTTGTAATGGGAAAAGATAATGTTGAAATCTACCAAACCAAACACGTTTCTAAGAGTTAGACGGATGATCACCACTCCGGCAAGTAAGAAACCACTCCACCTAGTGAACAAACATCTGTTGTTTAAGGAGAGTTATGAGGAAGAGATTATATATGTGATTATTGACACTAGCGAGTGTCCTAGTGCGATCGTAAAGTTCCCTCATGAGGTCTATTAGATTCCCACAAATTTTAGCGAGATTATGCCGGATGAGTTACCTAATGAACTTCTGTCCTTAGAAACACCTAGCATGCCATTGATCTTGTGCCCGGGTCCGTGTTACCTAATTTGTCTCATTATAATATGAACTCTATTAAGCACAATGAGTTGAGATGACATGAAGATGAGTCGCTAAGAAAAACTATATTAGAAAGAGTCCTTGTGTCGTTCCTGCATTACTTACGCCTAAGAAAGATAATAGCTGGAGAATGTGCGTGGATAGTCATGTCATAAACAAAATCATGATTAATCATATGTTTTTTATTTCTAGACTTCGATGATCTTTTAGACACGATGGTCGTTTCTTATGTTTTCGAAGGTTGGTCTTCGTAGTGAGTACCACTAGATTCATATCTCGCGAAGGTGATGAGTGGAAGATTGCCTTTAAGTTTAAAGACGGTTTGTATGAGTGGTTATTCATGCCCTTTGGCTTGTTCAATGCCTTTAAGATATTCATGAGGGTTATGATACAAATTTTGTGTGCTTAATTAGGCAGGTTTGTGGTGATCTACTTTGACAACATACTGGTTCTTAGTCGAAGCCAAGAACATCTTTATTTTGACTTGGGTTTTTTAGACTTTTTATAATGAGAAGTTATATGTCAATTTGAAGAAGCGAGTATTCATGTCTTCTACCCTTTCACTGTTAGGGTTTGGATAAGAGCTGGTTGATCCTCACAAAGTAAGGCCATTAGGGAATGACCTACTCATAGTATGATTCACAAAGCCAAGAGCTTTCATGGCTTAACCACTTTTTATAAGAGGTTTGTTAGGAGATTAAGCATCATTCTGGCTCTGATTACTAATTGTCTTAAGAAACTAGAGTTCAAATAGTCTAAATATGTTGCTAGTGATTTCAAGGAATTATGAAGAAATTAACTATTGCCCGATCCTTCACCTTCTTGATTTTTTTGAAAATATTTTAGGTAGCATATTACGCTTCGTAGGTATAGGTGGCGTGTTAAGCCAAGAGAGCCATCCAATCGCTTTCTTTAGTGAGAAATTGAATGAGGCTAAACAATCCCTACAATAACTATGATCCAGAGTTTTATGCTGTAGTGCAGAGTTTGAGACAGTAGTGTCAGTACTTGTTATCAATGGAGTTCATATTATACTTCGACTATCAGGCCTTCTGTTACCTTAACTCATAAAGGAGAGTCGATCACCTAATACGTCAAGTGGATTAAGTTTCTTCAAGATTACTCTTTTGTTCTCAAACACCGCCCTCATGTTGAAAACAAAGCCATTGGTGCTTTGAGTAGGAGAGTTTGCACTTTGCAGTTTATGAGCCAAAAGTGATAGGATTTGAGCGTCTCATTGTTGAGTATCTTACTTAGGGACTTTAGTAAAATCTATTCGTCATTGAATCGGGATCCACCCACTTGTATTTACGGTTTCACCATTGTTGATGATTTCTCATTTAGGGGCAGTCGCTTTTGCATTCCTAACACCTCTTTACATGAGCATTTTTTATTTGGAAAATGCATGCGGGAGGAGCTGCTGGGCACTTTGGTCGTGATAAGACAAATTTATTGGTAGAGTATAGGTTTTACTGGCCGAATGTCAAGCGGGATGTCGTGAGTTGTCTCATTGTCGAGTTTATCACGACGCTGAGTGTAAAGGTAACAAACAGAACACCAGACTATACACTCCATTACCTATACCCTTTAAGCCATGGGAGCATCTTAGTATGGATTTTGTCTTAGCTCTTTCTCACATTTTGAGGAAACACGATTTGTACTTAGTTTTAATGGATAGATTTTTCAGCATAGCATATTTTATCATGTGCAACACCACTGCACATGCTTCACACGTGGTACACTTGTTCCTGCGAGAGGTCGTTCACCTTCATCATCTTCTTAGGTGTTGGAGGAGAGAGTACATTAGAGGATGTGAAGACATGCCAGGTGCTGTTGAAGACTGCCAAGGAGTCTACGACGAAAGGCGACGGAACAGCAGGCAGGAAAAGAAGCAGCAGCAGAAAATTCAAGAGGTCGGTCGAACGGACCGGTCGACCGACGTGCACGAAAGTGCACAGGCTTGCTCCCAGGTTGCATCGGTCGACCGGACCGGTCGACTGGTTGCTTCGGTCGACCGGCCGGTCGACCGAAAAGGGTCTCTGTAAGCAACCCAACTCTCTGTTTGTTTCGGTCGACCGGCTCGGTCGACCGGAAGAGGGAGTCGGTCGACCGGCCGGTCGACCGACAGTCGGGTTTTGGGCGAAATCTGTTGTTTCGGGAAGTTATGTATTTAAGCCCTGGTTGTAATTTTCTAGGGTTGAGTGCTTTGAGAACTTTGAGAAAGTATAGCTGCTGACTCTCTTGTGTTCATAGAGATCCAGAGCTATTGTAAACCATCTTCCATAAAGAAATCTCTCTCCGTGGATTGCCCCGAGGACGTAGGCAGGTTGGCCGAACCTCGTTAGATCTGGTTTTTGCGTTTGGTTCTTCTTCTAGTTTTTTTGGTTTCATTGTTTTGGTGATTGAGTTCTGGTTGGATCCTCTAAGGGTTGTTGTCTCCGAGCACAACAAGTGGTATCAGAGCTCCAGGTTACGCTTGGGATATTCTGAAGATTCGAAGGGCTCCAGATCTGATCAGGTGGAGATCGTGTGTCGATCTCAGGTCAGAGGCATTGGTGTTCAAGGAGATCGTGTGTCGATCTCAGGTGGACGCAGGGAGGGCTCGTTTTTGAATCAGTGGTGGAATAGATCTGGTGAGAAACTCAAGCTAGGGTTTCAAGGTGGAGGTAAAAATCACTTTTTTATCTCAGTAATAGATCTATTTGCAAGTATTTGATCTTCCGCATAGTTAGAGGGTCAAGAAAAGGATCTCAATGGCAGAGGAATCTAAGTCTGTTAAAACAATGAACAACTCCAGGATTGAAGTTGTTAAGTTCAATGGAACTAACAATTTCGGGATGTGGAGGTGTGAGGTCATGGATGCATTGAATGCACAGAACCTCGAGGACACGCTCCTTTTGGAGAAGAAGAAGGAGACTACCACTGATGATGAGTGGGCAAAAATGAACAGGTCGGCATGTGGCCTGATTCGCTCATGTTTGTCACAAGATATCAAGTATTCTGTTCAACATGAGAAGTCAGCAAAGGATATGTGGAAAACCCTCGAGAAGAAGTACCTGACAAAGAGCGTGGAGACTCGGTTGCAGCTTAAGAGCAAGCTGTATTTGTTCAGGATGCAGAGGGGAAGCACAGTGAATGAGCACCTCAACAGGTTTACAAAGCTTATTACGGATTTGCTGAATGTGGATGCCATTATAAGTGAGGAAGACAAGTCAGTCGTTCTCCTGAACTCTCTTCCACCGGAGGAGTATGAGATATTTACAATGACATTCTTAAATGGAAGGCAAACCTTAGACTTTGATGAGATATCGTCAGCACTGATGAGTTATGAGAAAAGGAAGAATGAGAAACATCCTGGGAAATCTAGTTCATCAGCAGAAGCTTTGGAGGTAAGAGGCAGGAGCTCATCAAGAAAGGCAAGGAGGTGAGAGGAAGATCGAAGTCAAGACCGGGCTTAAGGGATCTTAAGAAAGACCAGTGCATGCATTGCAAAGAGTTGGGCACTGGAAGGTTGACTGTCCAAAGTACAAGGGGAAGAAGAAGGAATCAAAATCTGAGGCAAATCTGGCAAGAGTGAAAAAGGCTGCTAGCAGTAAATCACAGGCAGAGGATTCAGATTCAGATTCTTCGGTATTCTCGTTTTCAGTTACTACTCCTGTTGTAGGTTACTCGGGGGATAACGAGTGGATTCTTGATACAGGTGCTACATATCATGTATGCCCTAATCGAGATTGGTTTACCAGTCTTGAGAAGTTGGAGGGGTGTTCGGTCGTCATGGGCGATGATCACCCATGCATCATGGAGGGTATGGGCACAATTCCTATCAGGATGTTCGACGGGATGGTAAGGGAACTGAAGGAAGTGAGATATGTCCCTCAGCTGAAGAGGAACTTGATCTCAGTAGGTGCTTTGGAATCATTGGGGCTCGGTGTGTCTATTAAAGAGGGTGTTCTTAAAATGACGAAGGGCTCAATGGTGGTGTTGAAGGCCAACCGCAGGAACAATTTGTATTACTTGAAGGGTAGTACAGTGACAGGGCAGGTGGCAGCTTCGACCAGTCAGAAGGAAGATCAAACCCGGCTATGGCACATGAGGCTGGGACATGCAGGGGAGAAATCTATGCAAGCTCTTGTGAGGAAGGGCTACTGAAGGGTGCAGAGACCTGCAAACTGGATCTGTGTGAACATTGCATCATAGGCAAGAAGACGAAGGTGAAGTTTGGTACAGCTTCACACTGCACCGAAGGCGTTCTTGATTATGTTCACACGGATGTATGGGGACCCACAAAGACTGCATCAATAGGGGGAACCCATTACTTTGTGTCGTTTATCGATGATTATTCTAGGCGGTGCTGGGTGTACACCATGCGACACAAGAATGAAGTCCTAGAATTGTTTGTGAAGTGGAAAGCAAATCAGGAAAGGAGTACAGGAAGAAAAGTCAAGGTACTTCGTTCTGATAACGGAGGAGAGTACAAGTCAGACCCTTTCCAGAAGCTATGTCTTGATGAGGGCATAGAGAGGCACTTCACAGTAAGGGAAACTCCGCAACAGAATGGGGTGGCTGAAAGAATGAACCGGACTTTGCTAGAGAAAGTTCGGTGCATATTGTCGAATGCAGGATTACCAAAGAAGTTCTGGGCTGAAGCTTTGGGGTATGCATGCCATCTCGTCAACAGGTTGCCGTCATCTGCAATTGGGGGGAAGACCCCTCTTGAAGCTTGGTCAGGTAAAGCTGCAGAAGATTATGATGCGCTCCGGATATTTGGATGTCCAGCCTACTATCACGTAAAAGAAGACAAATTGGATCCGAGAGCGAAGAAAGGGGTGTTTGTTGGCTTCAAGAAGGGAACCAAGGGGTTCAAGATCTGGGACCAACAGGACAACAAATTCATAATCAGCAGAAATGTCACTTTTGATGAGGCCTCGATGATGAAGCCTACAGTCTCTCAGCAGGTGGAGACTGGGAAGACCAAGGAGCAATTGCAGCAGGTGGAGAGTGATGCAGATCCACCATCTCTAGAAGACTCAGTATCAGTGAGAATCATTCCTGGGGTGACACAGGGAGGTAATCAAGTTGCAGAAGAAGATGCTGAGGTTGTTGAAGAAGATCAGGAACAGGTTATGGATACGGTTCCAGATCCCACTGCAGTTGGAAGACCAAGGAGGAATGCTAGGAAACCTGGCTGGCTCACTACAGACATGGTGATTGCACATGCACTTCCAGTTGTTGAAAAAGCCATTCCATCTACTTTCAGGGAAGCTGAAATCAGTTCAGAAGCTGAGTTATGGAAAGGAGCTATGAATGAAGAGATGCAGTCTCTTTATAAGAACAACACATGGGAACTGACCAAGTTGCCCAAGGGGAAGAAAGCAATAGGGTGTAAGTGGGTATTTGCTAAGAAGCAGGGATCACTCCAAGAAAACAAAGTGCGCTACAAGGCAAGGCTGGTGGCTAAAGGCTACGCACAGAAAGAAGGGATCGACTACAACGAGGTGTTCTCCCAGTTGTAAAACACTCGTCTATTCGGATCCTATTGGCCTTGGTGGCACAGAACGAGTTGGACCTTGACCAACTTGATGTGAAGACCGCCTTTCTCCACGGCGATCTTGAGGAGGAGATCTACATGACTCAGCCCACAGGTTATAAAACTGCAGGGAAAGAGGAGTTGGTATGCAAGCTGAAGAAATCACTGTACGGTTTGAAGCAGTCTCCAAGACAATGGTACAAGCGATTTGACAGCTTCATCAGGAAGAAGAAGTACACAAGAAGCCATTATGATCCATGTGTGTACTACAACAAGTTACCATCTGGTGAGTATGTCTATCTACTACTTTATGTAGATGATATGCTAATTGCTTCTAGGTCAAGATCTGCAATTGATTCTTTGAAGAAGACTTTATCGTCTGAGTTCGAGATGAAGGACCTGGGGGAAGCAAGGAAAGTATTGGGTATGGAGATCACAAGGGACAGGGAAGCTGGCAGGATTAGCTTGACTCAGAAGGGCTATCTGGAGAAGGTACTGCAGAGATTTAATATCGGGAAAGATACAAAGACTGTAAGTACACCAATGGCGCCGCACTTCAAGTTGTCAGCGAAGATGTCTCCAAGGAGTGTTCAGGAGCGTGAGCATATGACTCATGTACCATATGCCAATGCAGTGGGAAGCTTGATGTATGCAATGGTGTGTACAAGGCCGGATCTATCACAGGCAGTTTCCATGGTTAGCAGATATATGCATGATCCAGGTCAGGGCCATTGGGAAGCAGTGAAGTGGATCCTGAGGTACATCAAGGGTACTGTTGATGTAGGCCTCGTATTTGAGAAGGACAACACCGGGAAGCAGGAATGCATAGGGTACGTGGATTCGGACTATGCAGGTGATCTTGACAAACGCCGGTCGACTACTGGGTATGTATTCACATTCTCGCAGGCACCGGTGAGTTGGCGCTCCACACTTCAGTCCACAGTCGCGTTGTCGACTACAGAGGCTGAATATATGGCCTTGACAGAGGCCATGAAGGAGGCAATCTGGCTTCAGGGATTGCTAGACGACTTGGAGTGGAACAGGAGATCTTGAAGATACACTGTGATAGTATGAGTGCCATTTATTTGGCAAGGAACCAAGTCTACCATGCAAGAACGAAGCACATCGATGTCAGGTATCACTTTGTTCGGGAGATTCTGGAGGAAGATGACATCAACCTGTTGAAGATTCATACTTCAGAGAATCCGGCCGACATGTTTACAAAGGTGGTTACGGGAGTGAAGTTTGCACACTGCAAAGACTTGCTCCAGATCCTTCAGGTGAAATGAGCTTGCTGAAGCTCATGTGGATGAACTACGGATGGCTTGATCCCTTGGGCAAGGGGTACGTAGGCAACCAGATTGGTGCAGCCGCTATCGAGTCGGTGTTCGGCTCAGATTTAACAATCTTCACCGAGGTGGAGAATTGTTGGAGGAGAGAGTACATTAGAGGATGTGAAGACATGCCAGGTGCTGTTGAAGACTGCCAAGGAGTCTACGACGAAAGGCGACGGAACAGCAGGCAGGAAAAGAAGCAGCAGCAGAAAATTCAGGAGGTCGGTCGACCGGACCGGTCGACCGACGTGCACGAAAGTGCACAGGCTTGCTCCCAGGTTGCATCGGTCGACCGGAACGGTCGACTGGTTGCTTCGGTCGACCGGCCGGTCGACCGAAAAGGGTCTCTGTAAGCAACCCAACTCTCTGTTTGTTTCGGTCGACCGGCTCGGTCGACCGGAAGAGGGAGTCGGTCGACCGGCCGGTCGACCGACAGTCGGGTTTTGGGCGAAATCTGTTGTTTCGGGAAGTTATGTATTTAAGCCCTGGTTGTAATTTTCTAGGGTTGAGTGCTTTGAGAACTTTGAGAAAGTATAGCTGCTGACTCTCTTGTGTTCATAGAGATCCAGAGCTATTGTAAACCATCTTCCATAAAGAAATCTCTCTCCGTGGATTGCCCCGAGGACGTAGGCAGGTTGGCCGAACCTCGTTAGATCTGGTTTTTGCGTTTGGTTCTTCTTCTAGTTTTTTTGGTTTCATTGTTTGGTGATTGAGTTCTGGTTGGATCCTCTAAGGGTTGTTGTCTCCGAGCACAACATTAGGTCCATTGTTTCTGAAAGAGACGTTAGGTTCACTTTTCACTTTTGGCGAACTCTCCGGAGGACAATGGGCACTGCACTACATTTTTCACATCTTACCATCCCGAGATTGATGAGCAAGAACTAAGTGGTCAACCGTAGTTTAGGGGATTTCTTATGATCTTTAATGGGCAAGCACTTGTCTACTTGGGATTTGGTCATACGTATGACTATGACTGAATTTGCATATAATAGTTGTGTCAATAGTCTATTGTCAATAGGTTTATTTGGTTGAGTCCGTTCGAGACTGTTATTGGTTGTAAACTTGGGAAATCTATAGATCTTCCCATTCACGTAGGTGATGGGGTGATGGCCCAGTGCATCCACTGAGTCTCTTGCCAAGCATGTGCGTGATTTGCATACTGAGGTTCAACGACATATAATTCATAGTAATGATAGTTATAAATCTCTGCAGATTTGCATAACAGAATGCGAGAGTTTGTAGTGGGAGACCATGTGATGCTTAGAGTGTGACCTGAGAGGTTCTCTCCCGGGACATCGAAGGAGCTTCATGCTCGACGTGTAGGTCCTTACAGGGTCTTATGATGATTGGTACCAATGCTTACTACACAAACCACAAGAGCTTGGAATTAACTCGTCTTACCTAAGGACTTGACTCCATTTCTTGCTCCTGTCGACTACCCGACCATCATTCCTAATCCATCATTTGCAGCTGTGGGCTTTTACAATACTTCTCCATTTGTCCGTCACCATCGCCGCCACCGAGGAGACATCAGATCGATGATGTTGAGGACGAATCTGAGGACTCGACAGTCGATGTCAACATTATTTGGTCTGTTGAAGAGAGCGTCCTGATTTTGACTATACATGAGTACAGAGCTTTAGTAACTCAACCTGGACTTGCTTGCGGAGTACCATCATTGTCATTCACCAGAGGCGAATATTTTGATCCGGGAAGGGTTGATGGGGATCCAACCAGGACTTGGAAGACATATTCGCTGGAGGAGCGCTTGAGTTGGATCTGATTTTTCATGCTTATTTTATTAGTTGAGAGTATGCATGTGTGGTGGACAAGTGAACTTATTCTTTTATTATTTCTTTATTTTCTCTATTTGAGGCATGAGTTGTGCACGTAGAGCCTCTCCTTTAAATACTCTTGTAGTGCTTTGATTGTAGAATATTGAATGATTAAAACTTTGAAACCTTAAATTGATTTGTGAAATCTTTGTGCTTGAGGAATCGAGTGAAAGAGTGATTCTTCTGGGTGTGAAGTTCGAAACTCTAATTTCTTTCTCAAATTCCACCACCTAGTTTTTTCCCCTTCTGTTCTCTGCGTCAACCAGTCTCCAACTCAAGTTTTATGTTGGCTGTTGGGTATCCAACACAAAATAAAACCCCAAGACAACCCATTAAACAAGCTCATGGCAGGCTAGATTTCCACAGGGTTTGCTCCCACTTAGCTGATTTCCAAACAACCTTTGTGGCCTGCATTATCAGTCTCATCTCTTTCTTGTCAAAGTATGTACATTAACCCTTGAAGGTTCCATTTTACAGCTTGTTCAGAAATGTAGGTTTCAATGTAGACAGAGTTTGGCATAAGGTGCCCCCATCCTACCTCCTGTAGACTCCACATAAATGGTGTTGCTTGAGGGGGTGGTAAAGACGCAGTCGGCTCGTGTGCTTTCCCCCCTTCCCTCAAAAGTGTGCCAGTAGACTCCACATAAAAGATTGATATCCTTCTTTCAAGTCTTTGCAAATTCGTAAATTTTGTCATTTTTTGGGCATCCTGCTCAACACACTTGATTTTATATGAGAAAAATGCAGAACTTTTTGGATTTGAGACACAGAGAAAGGAAAGTACATAATTGCAGAGATCTTATGTTCTGGCATGAGATTTGAGCTTCTTAATCAAATGTAAAAATTGGTTCTCGCTTTATTATTTAGTTACTGGTGCATAATTGCACGTCTTCTGCTACTATTGATCTGCGATTTGAACTTCTTGATCCCACCCTTTCAAAATGGTGCTTTATCTACGTCATTTAGTTGCTAAGTGTATTAATCATTGTACCACAACTTCTGCAGGTATTTGGACAGCAAGAAGGAACACTGGTACCCTAACACTCAAATTGTCCTCAAAGACATGGATGATATGAACCGATTGAAGATATCAGTCTGGATGCAACATCGAATAAATTTCCAGGACGTAGGGCTCAGATGGGACAGAAGAGAAACCTTGATGATTGAGATGATCAAAATCCTGAGGGAACTTGACATTCAGTACAGAATGCTGCCCCTTGATGTGAATGTTCGCGGTATGCCTGCTATCCAATCAACACGCATGCCTTCCAATTGGACAACTTGCAGTTAATACTTCCAAGCTCTCGCACATTTCACTTGGGTGGTGCTTGCCTGAAATCAAAATGATTCTGGGTGAGATTTTAGAAGGAAACTGAAACAATCTTGTTCTGTCACTTGTGGTGGGATTTATGCTTCTATCCTGGCATGGTTTTTGGAAATATTAGAGTTTACTCTTAGGGTATGTAGTTTGGGCTATGATGTGCAGATGGTAATGTTTTGTACATTAAGCCTGTTATGTGCTATAATGTGGTGGAAGTATGATGACATCCAGTTGAAGACTCCAATGACATAACCTGTACCAACGGAGACGGACGCGTACAACCTCAACATCTATTTGGTTCGAGTGAAGACTGAACAAGAGATGTATTTTCTATTTTTCTATATTTTTAGTTATTTTAGATTTTAGATTTTTTTTTTTTAGTTTGTTTTTATTTTAATATCACATCAGTTGTGATTTGAAACTCAAGTTTTGTTTTGCCTATAAAAAGTGGCCCTTATGTAATCTTTTGATATACAAAATTGAATAAAGCTTTTAATTTTTTCTCAAATCTGAGCGAGACCTGGATTTCAAAGTCCAAATCCTTTAGGAGTGTGACACCCTAGAGTCATTAGGAGTATGAAACCCAAGAGAATCCTATTAGGAGTGTGAAACCTTAGTAGCATTTATCCTATCCTCTTTATAAAAAATCCCAAAAAATTAAACCCTCATCATTCTCAATCTCTCTTTTCTATTTCCACTCAAATTCTACACTTCCTCTCTCTTACGCCAACATCCTCGCTGACCTATCCCCTCGCCCTTGTCTCCTAGACAGCTGCCCGTTGCCCGCCCTAATGCTGAGCGCTAGCTGCGATTGACGCTAGAGCGCTAGCTGCGAGCCAACCTCTTCCCTACCTCATGCCCTCGTCCCTCGCCAGCCGAATTTAGAGCTCAACCAGCGAGCTATGCCTCCTCCCTAACCCGGTGTCAACTTCCCCGCTTGCATCAGAGTCTAGCAGCCCCAGTCTCAAATCTTGCCTGCGTGCCCAGCCAACACTGACAGTGCCAACCCGAGCGCAGCCGAGCACCAGCACAGACCACGCCCAGGCCAGATCTTGGCAGCGCCGCATCGACGACGGAGCCACACCTAGTCGACGACGAGCCACGCCCAGCAGCTTGCACGAACACCTACAATTGTGCAGTTTGCGCGAGTCCAGAACTATACTGTTGGAATGGGGGACAGGCAAGTGAAGAGACGATGGATGTTTGCTAACTCCAAACACTCTTGAGTACTGGGTTGCTACCCTTTTAGTACCTCAAAATAAATTCACCCAAATTAATACTTTTCTTAAAGTGGGAAGCTCTGCAATGCTTTGCTTTGCTTTCTTTATTTTTCTTCTTTTCTTATACTTTACAACACAACCATACGATCCCTTATATAGGATTTGTATACAATGGAGTTTCAATATAATAAATACATGTTTTAATAACCTCACAAAACTCTCTTAGTAAATATACTATATGTTTTGCTTCAATTTATTGGTAGAGTCAATAAACTTCAGGTTTGGTTTTTCATTAAGTTCATAACTCCAACAAATCACCCCCTCAAACCTGAAGCGTAGTCATGCCGAGCTTGTCTCTTAATCTTCTGAATGCATCTACTGTTAGAGGCTTGGTGAATATGTCTGCGACTTGATCTAGAGTATGACAATACTCCAGTACTATGGTTTTCTTCTTTACATGATCTCTAAGAAAATGAAACCTTGTATCTATGTGTTTGCTCCCCATGGTGTACTGGGTCCTTTGCAAGCTGTATAGCTGATTTGTTGTCAACAAGTATCATTGTTGGTCTTTCTTGTGGATGATCCAGCTCCTTTAAAATATTTCTCAGCCAAATTGCTTCATAGACTGTAGATGCAGCCGCCACATATTCTACTTCACATGAAGATAAGGCCACAACTCCTTGCTTCTTTGAGGTCCATGAAAATGCAGTTGGCCCAAGAAAGAAGACATAGCCAGTGGTGCTTTTTCTCTCATCTTGGTCACCTCCATGATCGCTATCTGAATAGCCTACTAAATCTGAAGTTTTACCATAAGCATAACATAGACCAAGGTTGAGTGTGCCTTTAATATACCTTAAAATTCTCTCGCAGCTAGCCAATGAGACTCCTTCGGCGTCTCCATATAACGACTCACAAGTCTGACACCATAAACGATATCAGGCCTTGTGATCGTCAAGTACCTCAGGCTACCAACTAGACTTTTAAAGAGAGTCGAGTCTACAAAATCTCCATTTCCTTCTCTTGATAGCTTCATTCCTGTAGCTATTGGGGTATTCACTGGGTTGCAGTTACTCATCTTGAATTTCTCCAAGATCTCCTTCATGTACTTCTTTTGAGATATAAATATCTCATCTTGTTGCTGCTTCACTTCGATGCCAAGAAAATAGGACATCAGTCCACTGTCCGTCATCTCAAATTCATTGAACATCGCCGCCTTGAATTCAGCAAGCATTTCGGCGCTACTTCCTGTATACAACATATCATCAACATAAAGACAAATTATTAGAAATTCACCTTGATGAGTCCTCTTCATGTAGATGGCATGCTCATAGGGACATTTGGTGAAGCCATTTTGATGAAGATAACCATCAATTCGGGTATTCCACGCCCGTGGTGCCTGCTTTAAGCCGTACAAGGCTTTCTTCAGGCGATAAACCTTGTCTTCTTGTCCTTTTATCAGAAAACCTTCTGGTTGATGTACGTACACCTCTTCTTCAAGAATACCATTGAGAAAAGCTGATTTGACATCTAGATGATATATCTTCCACCTGTGATGAGCTGCAAGTGAAATTAATAGTCTCACCGTGTCCAATCGAGCAACTGGTGCAAAGACTTCTTCATAGTCCATGCCGTACTTTTGTTTGTAGCCTTTCGCGACAAGTCTTGCCTTGTATCGATCAACTTCACCATCTGCTGCTGTGCGTTTGATCTTGTACACCCATTTGACACCTATTGCCTTGTGACTTTTGGAAGTGTTGTCAACTCCCATGTGTCGTTCTTCTGGATGGCATGAATCTCTTCCTTCATTGCTGATCGTCAACAATCTTCTTCCTCAGCCTCTTGGAAAGTGAGAGGCTCATGATCAACATATAAGCAGAAGAGATTAGTTTCATCATCTTCTTCTATCTGCTCATAGATCTCCCTGAGGCTTCTCATTTTGATGGGACCTCGTTGCACAGATGATTCGCTACTACTACTTTCCCCAGAAGATGGAGAACCTCTTGCAGAAGACGGTGTAGTATGTTGAGGAGATGGTGGTGTAGCTGGTGGTGGAACCTCTTGTAGAGGCTCATCAGGTTCATTCACCATGGGTTGCTCTTTGACAGTCTCTTCATTACTCCAACTCCATGCTTCAGCTTCATTGAAAACAACGTCTCTACTAACCACTAGTTTCTCAGTTAGTGGATTGTAAAGCTTGTATGCTTCGACTCCTCACTATATCCAATGAAAATGCATTTTTCACCATGATTGTCAAGCTTCTTTCTTCTGACTTCAGGTACTTGAGCATATGCAACACACCCAAAAATTCGTAGGTGTGCGACATTAGGCGTGTAACCGCTCCATGCCTCTTGAGGAGTCTTACCCTTCACTTGCTTCGTCGGGCACCGATTTAGCAAGTAAGTTGAACACGCCACAGCTTCCGCCCAGAACTGCTTCGGCAGCCCCTTTTCTTTAAGCATGGTTCTTGTCATGTCAAGAATGGTGCGGTTCTTTCTTTCTGCGATGCCATTTTGCTGTGGTGTGTAGGCAGTAGTAAATTGCCTCTTTATGCCTTACTCCCTGCAATATTCTCCTAAAGAGACAGGATCTAGTGGTCCGCAGATGTCAGTGTAAACAAGTTGCAATGGTGCTTTCGCTCTCCACGACTTTCCACTGGGAAAAGGAAGTCGTGCTTGCTTGCCAATTATGCAAACTTCACAGGTATGACTTGGTGGATCGATTTTTGGTAAACCTCGTACCATGCCAGCTGTAGATAGTAACTTCAGACCGTTGAAATTTAGATGGCCGAAACGAAGATGCCACCTCCATGGCTCATTCTTCACGAGTCCTTGAAAACACTTTTCAACTTCCGTGTTTAGATGCAAGGGAAACATGCGGTTCCTTGTCATCTTAACACAAGTTATGAGGCCTCTTTTTGCATTTTGCAACCAAAGATGGTTGTTCTCCATATATACTTTATATCCTTTTTCGAGTAATTGACCGATGCTGAGAATATTACTATTCATGTTAGGAATATAATAAACATCGGAAATATACTCGGGCTTACCATCCTTTTGGTAGATTTTGATCTTCCCTTTGCCTTCAACGTGGAGTTTTGAAGAATCTCCCAAGCTCACACTTCCATAAAATCCTTCTGCGAGTTCCATGAATAGTTTTTTCTTCCCGCACATGTGGTTGCTAGCACCCGAGTCAAGGTACCAAACATCATTCTGAACACTTGAATCATCATGAGTAAGAAGAAGAGTAGAGTTATTACCCACATCATTTGTTGCTTCGATGAAATTGGTAAGATCTTCAGTCCTGTGCCAGCAATCCGAGGCATAGTGTCCAAATTTTTGACAGTTGTAGCATTGGACGTTCTTGTTGTTATCACGTCCAAATGTAAATCTTCCCGGTTGCTTCGTCCTCGACCTCTGAAGCTTTGGAACTCCACTTTATTTTGAGTGGTTCGTTGTTGGGGACCACGTCCCCTACCTCTACCATGACCACGACCTCTATTATGTGAGCCTCGATCATTTAGAGTCAAATTTGACTCTAATGCTTGTTCCAAAATTATGGAACCGGTCTTCTTTTGCATGCGCTGCTCATGAACTTGGAGAGATCCCAAAAGCTCCTCTATTGAGATCTCCTCCAAATTCTTGGACTCCTCAATTGCCGTCACCACGTGCTCGAACTTAGATGTGAGGGATCGGAGCAATTTCTCCATCACTTGGATGTCCTCCATCTTCTCTCCATTTCTCCTCATTTTATTCACAATTAGAAGTAATCGTGAATAATAATCAGAGATTTTTTCTTCATTTTTCATTTGAGCGGCTTCAAGATCACCCTCAAAGTTTGGAGGCGAATTCGCTTCACCCGCTCGACTCCTTTGTAGATGGTAGCAAGGATTTCCCATGCTTCCTTGCTCGTTGTTGCTTCGGCAACTCTCTCGAAGGTAGACTCGTCCAACCCTTGATAGAGTAAAAAACGAGCCTTGCTATCCTTCTTTCTTTACTCTTTAAGAGCCTTCTTCTCTTCGGTGGTGTAGGCGGCTTCTACCTCCTGTGTGGGTTCTTTGAGTCCATCAATGATCAGCTCCCACAACTCTTGAGAACCAAATAGAGCTTTCATTTGAATTGACCAACTCTCATAATTATCCTTTGATAATTTGGGTACTTGAGGATGACAAGTTATTAGTGGAGGCCATGAGGAGAATAGAATGGAAGAAATGAATGAAATGGCTCTGATACCAATTGTTGGAATGGGGGACAGGCAAGTGAAGAGACGATGGATGTTTGCTAACTCCAAACACTCTTGAGTACTGGGTTGCTACCCTTTTAGTACCTCCAAAATAAATTCACCCAAACTAATACTTTTCTTAAAGTGGGAAGCTCTGCAATGCTTTGCTTTGCTTTCTTTTATTTTTCTTCTTTTCTTATACTTTACAACACAACATTACGATCCCTTATATAGGATTTGTATACAATGGAGTTTCAATATAATAAATACATGTTTTAATAACCTCACAAAACTCTCTTAGTAAATATACTATATGTTTTGCTTCAATTTATTGGTAGAGTCAATAAGCTTCAGGTTTGGTTTTTCATTAAGTTCATAACTCCAACATATAGTACATCTGCGTGAGTGCCATGTTCAGAGCTAGTTAAGCATGTTCTACTTCCATCGGATTGTGCCGACGATTGCCGAAGATACAGAGTTACTTGCACCTGGAGATCAAGAACATGACACTGGGATCGAATGCGATTCTCGGTAGGTACATTCTCAATCACGTTCGTTTTTATTTATAGTCAGATATTAATTTTTTTTTAGATATTATCTACATTGATTGTTGTCTATCAAAATGTGAGTTGTATGTTCTGCTACCTGATAATTCTATAGCTTGTGTATTGCACATAGAACTTTATCTGCATAGCAAAGTAGTGTCAGTCAGTTCTTTTGATTTGCAATAGACTACACACACACACGTATACATGTATATAATAAATATAAGAATGGCGGCTAGGGTGAGAAACCTTGCATATCCTTCGTCGCCAAAGATCCACCTCGTTTTCAACCTGAAATCCGGTATTAATGCCCCTCTCCAATCTGAGGAGGGCTGGACTTAAGTGTCAAGGGAAAAAAAATCTCCATGGATGGACCAGGAAAGAGTAAGCAATGCTGTGTACGTGCACAACCAAGGGAACAGGGTGCAGCTAGGAATCAACAAAAGGCAGGTTCCAGTTCCTCCTATTGCGCGTGCACAGAAGGGTACAAACAAGGCCTCTACAGGATGGCACTTTGCACCGGGGACAAGTGTTGTGCCTTGGAATAAGATATGTCAGATGGAGGATGACTGCAGATTGGATTATGTTGCACCGATCCATCAGGTAAATCTATTGTCTCAATCCCTAGATCTGAAATTCTTCCTAATATTGAAAAGTGGAAGGATACTTTGGTTGGTTATGTCCTTGGTGATAAATCATTTTATATGCATCTCAAAGCCTACGTCGGGCGAATGTGGAGACCAACTTGTTCTCTGGTAGTTCACTCTAGAGACAATGGTTTTTTTCCTTTAAATTTGGAGATAGTCATGAATGTACTAGGGTTCTTCAAGGAGGACCTTGGTTATTTGATGGAAGGCTAATTGTGTTTCGTAGGTGGACTGAAAATATGGGATTAACGAGGGATCTTTTATCCACTGTTCCTTTCCTAGGCCTGAAGCTTTGGTCGAAAATATTATCAATAGGATGACGAGTATGGTGGGAACTCCCTTGTATATGGATAGAGCTACTGCTACGAGGGAAAGGATATCATATGCGAAAGTTTTTGTTGAGATCAAGGCAACAAAGGAATTGGTACAAAAAATTGGAATTCAACTGGAAGAGGGTGAGGAGATGGACGTTGATGTCACTTATGAATGGGTTCCACCCATTGGCAATCAGTGCAAATCTTTTGGTCATATTGCAAGTCAATGCTCTATAAAAGCAGTGTGGTTGCCTAAGACTAAGGTTCCAGAAGGGACAAAAAGTGTTGAATAGAATAATGCTCACATTGACAGGGTTTGCAAAGGTCAGCTTCTCTAGCATCCATCAGTGAGGACAGTTCTGCTGAGGAGATGATAGCTATCAACTCTGATGAATGTGAGGCTATGGTGAAGGTTGCTAGTAAAGTATTAGACGTCAAGCTTAAGGGTATTATTGCAGACAATTGTGGCAATGTCCGTGTGTCTACCAGTGAGGCAGTTGTGGAGAATACAGGCAATAGGGAGCATATTTTCTCAGGAAGGGAACTGGGGAATGATCATATCCTTGGCTCAGTTCCAGCAGAAGTTCTGGCAAGGATGCAAATAACGATAACATTTCTGTAGCAGGGGAGCCGGGTGAGGGTGCTATAAGCTAAGTGCCGGATGCTAATCTTAAGAGTACTCAAGATAGTATCAATGTTTTAGTCAGTAATGTAGTTGTTGACGATGAAGGCCACAAAGTGCAGACATTTTCAGAAGTAAAATTGGGGAACACTGTTCACAGGTCTAGTTTAGTATCTGATTTATCCGATACTCCTGTGCAGAACTTATCAGCTGCTGGTTCTGTGTCTGATATATCCGATACTGCTTTGCACTACCCTACTGTTCCTGTGCCAGTTCTTGTATCCCAGAAATCTCAACAGGCCAATCAATGTGAACATCAGATTGAGTCCAGTTCAGTTGGAGGGGAGGATCATTCCACTACGGAAGTAAATGACTCTGTTCCAAAACCTATCACAGAAGCCAATCCAGCATGGAAGGATTTTATAGAATCATTGGCTATTGCCAAGGATACCAAGAAGGGAGCTAAAAATAAAGGATTACTACTTCTTCATTACCCTTGAGAAGAAGTATTAGGATTGAAAACAAGGGCTCAGAGCATCATTAGTCATGTCAATCCTTGTGTGGAATGTAAGAGGTCTCAACAAAAAAGGGTAGGACAAAGGATGTGATGGATCACATGCACTCTTTAAATCCTAGTTTGGTTGCTTTGGTGGAACCAAGGTCAAGCTCTCAAAGATTAGTAGAATTTCTGATTGTGTTCCTCAAAATTGGCCTTCAGCTCACAATTTTCATTTTTCATCTAGAGGGAGGATATGGATTTCTTGGAATCCAGCTACATGGAGTTGCACTATTCATGCCACTTCTGTCCTGCAGATAACTCTGTCTGTCAGAAACCAAGGAGAGATGGAGGGATATCTTACAATAGTATATGGACTCAATACTATTAATGAAAGGAAAAGCATGTGGACAGAACTTACAAGTATTGCCATTTCAGAATTCTCCAGGGTTGATTGCTGGTGATTTTAATTCAGCAAGATTTACTGATGAAAAAGTTGGGGGTATTCTTTTATCCTTCTAGCTGTTAAGACCTTTTATTGAGTTCATCAGTGCTTGCACTTTCACCGATGAGGAGTGTGGGTAGTCCACAGAGCTGGAATAATAAAAGCCTCAATCATGGGAGAATATAAGGGAGACTGGATAGGGTACTGTGCAATACTAAATGGTTAGCTTTGTTACCCTTATCCTACTATGAATATCTTCATCACTCTACCAGTGATCACCCCCCCAGGCACTGGTCTTATATTCCCTTCAAGTTCTATAATTATTGGCAAACTGCTGAAGGGTTCCATCAGATTCTTAATGAAACCTGGTTGCATCATGTTAGGGTTCTGACCAGTTCAAAGTTGTCATGAAGCCTAAAAATCTTAAGTCTGCTCTAAAACAATGGATAATGAAGGCATTTTGCAGACCTAGAGATAAAATCCATCACCTATGGAGGAAGTTAAATGAAGTCCATGCTAGTTTGTCCTCTGATCCTACAAATTCTCAATATCAGATAGCTAAAATTGAATTGCAAGATGAGCATGGCAAATAGCTGGCTTTTGAAGAAGATCAATGGAGGCAAAAAAGCAGAGAATCATGGTTGAATCTGGGAGATAAAAAAACATACTCGGCAGTGAAGGCAAGGCACGGAAAAAATCATATCACTCATTTTATCTCTGAAGATGGAGAAGCAAATGCAAAAAATTAAGTAATTGGTGCCTATTTATTAACAAAACCTATTCAATCAAAATTCCTATTGGAATGTTTTTCCTGAGGTGATAGTGAAGAGGAAGTTAACTACTGCTGCATCAGATTGGCTCATTAGAGATGTTACAACCATGGAAATTAAGGATGCTTTATTCCAAATGAACCCTGATAAAGCTCCAGGTCCTGATGGATTTAATGCCTACTTCTTCTAGAAAATTGAGATCTCATAGGTGCTGATATATGTAGAGCAGTCCTTTCTTTCTTCGTTTCAGGGAGACTACTTACAGAGGTAAATCATACTTTTGTAACCTTGATTCCTAAAATCTCTAATGTTCTTCATCTAAGTGATTTCAGACCCATATCATGTTGCAACACTTTATACAAGCTCATAGAAAAAGTCCTTACTAATATACTGCAACAAGTTATCTCAGAGCTTATCTCCCCAAATCAATGCACCTTCTTTGAAAGGCCGACTTATTAGTGATGCCTCCTTGTTAGCCCTGAGCTGGTAAGGGACTTCAGCAATCCTATGGGCAGCAGGCTCTGCATGAAGATTGATCTTCAAAAGGCTTTTGACACTGTCAACAGAGAGTTTGTTTACAACATGCTCCATTGCATGGGATTTTCATTCAGATGGACTAATTGGATTAAGAAATGTTTATCTTTTGCATCCTTTTCCATTATGCTAAATGGTTCTCCTATTGGAAACTTCAGAAGTAACAGGCGAATTAGGCAAGACTGTCCCCTCTCACCATATCTGTTTATATTGGTGATGGAATTCTGGACTCCCACAATGGATATAGCCTTGGCATCTTACTCTATAAACCAATAAGAAGAAATGACAGTATAGTGACCTCACATCTTTTATTTGCTGATGACATGCTTGTGTATTGCAAGGGAGACATGCAATCACCTCAAGGAGTCAATGATGAACTAATAAAATGTGTATTGCATAATGTTGTGAGCTATTGGGTGCTATCCTTCAAACTGCCAGGTACAATGCTAAGAGAGTTGGAAAGGCTCTTCTCAAACTTCATCGACAGAATGCATGGCTGGAAATGGAATGAGATTTGTAGACCTAAAGCTGAAGGAGGTGTTGGGCTCAGAAGAGTCCATGGTATCAATAAAGCCTCAGGAGTAAGGCTTGTATGGAGGATTTGTACCTCAAACTCCCTCTGGTCCCAATGGATTTGTACTTCGAACTCCCTTTGGTGACTATATGAATGGTGCACACATGGCTCAAGTCTCCTCATCAATTTTGGACTCAGGAACATGAAAGTGGATTTGTGCCAGGATCTTGCACTAGCTAAGGATTTGGGAAATGGACAGAGCACTTTTCTTCTATATGATAAGTGGATACAAGCTCAATCTGATACATTGATAAATCATCTTCCTGATACTCAATGGCCAGCACACTTGCTCAATCTGAAAGTCTCTGACATGATATGTAATGATTAGTAGGTTTTGAGAGACCATCTCTTGGCACCAGTGTAGGGTTTAATTTCTCAACAGTGTGTCCCTTGTTCAACAAGAGTTGATAGATGGACCTGGACTTATTCTTGCACAAGAAATTTCAGTTTGGCACTTGTGAGGCATGTTGAAGCTCCCTTCCAGTTAACCAATCTGATATGTTTCCCATCTCACAGTCCAAAATGGCAGCGTGTCTTCTAAGAGCCTTATATAGCAAATTGCTTGCAAAGGATTTACTCAAATCTGTGGGAGTAGTTGATAATGATATCTGTGTGCTTTGTCAATCTGGATAGGACAATATGTTGTTAGCACAAGAAGAACTAGAAATATGAGGAGGAGGAACAAAGAGCAAGAACACAAAATTTCTTTTCTATCAAACTCTTGCTCACTCTTTCATTCAAGGATGACAACACTATTTATAGACTCCTAATGACTCTTGAGATTCCACACACATTGGAATTCCACACACAAAGACTCTTAGACTTCCTCACAATGACTCTTGGTAATTACAAACTACATAATGCATTGACCTCTCATCTCCTTAATTAATATTGTATTGGGAACTCCAAGGGACTTTGTTTGAGTTTATCTTTCAACATATCTCCCACTTATTTTTTGCTTGCCCCTATTCCTCATATTTTTGAAGACTGTGCCGACTGAAACTTAGTCTGACTGGTGCAGTAGGAACTCTGCATGAAGAAGCCATGTTGATTCAGACAAAGTTCAAGCAAAATACCAAGTCCAGTGCTTTGGAAAGATTAGCTATAGCTGCTGTAGTATGGCACATATGGAAGGAAAGAAACATGAGGACCTTTCAGTTACAAAAGCAACACAATATTGTAGTATTCAGGAGGTTCTATGAAGATATCAGAGTGCTTTTGAGAATCAGTCATTGGAAATCTGACATTAAAGAGGATTCAAATTGATTCCGTCAAACTGGAATGTTTGATTAGCTACTTCTCTGAAATTGTAGGCAATGAGCCAAGACATGATGTATTAGCATGCTTCTTGCAATCTCCAGGTTGCAGTGTGCACAACTGGTTCTGTCAGCAGTTGTGCACTAGGTTCAGCTCCAGGAAGGATCTCTGATGTTAGCAGTAGAGCTCAAAATGGTATCAGTTTGCTGTGCAGGTTTTGGTATCTGTCTGTGCATGTTCTCGTCTCTGCGCATGTTCTGGTCTCTGTTTGCAGTCAATCAGAAATGGAGCTAGAGATCACTGCCAGGGTTTAGGATTTTAACACTGCCAAATGGTGGTCTTATACTTGGCTTGATACATGAATGTAACTTCTTAGTGACCTGGAATGTACTATTTTTCTTGCTGAGACTTTGGGTCAATCTGAGAATCTCTCGGTGTACTATAATAGAGGGTGATGGCTATGATCCTCTCCCCTCTATAGTTATCCAAGATTGATATCTTAGAGTAGCCTAGTCTCCTGTATAATTGTACAATTGTTTCTGAGGTATTAATGAAATCACACATAACTTTCAATAAGATAATGATTAAACATATATATATATATATTTCCTGTACAATTATTTCCTGTAGTATTGTACAATTTGGGTGATCTTAGCATTCAGTACCAGGATATGAACCGTAATTATATGCACAAAATTAGCGAATTTGAACTTAAAGAGGCCTTGAAGAGGACGAAGTCAAGAAAATATGTTGACCCGGATGAAATTCCTATTGAGATATGAAGATGTCAATGTTCAAAATAACGATAACGTAACAATAACGTTTTTCTTTTGTTATGTTAAGATAGTTTATAACGTAACGCATAATGTAGGTTACATGATTTAATATTTATTTAATAAAAATAAATATATATACTATATTTAAGAATTTTAATAAATAAAATAATAATTTAAAAATTAAAAAATAAAACAAATATATAACACACTTATCAACTCTCACAACAAATTTTAGGAAGTATTACAATAATTTTTCACATTCACAAGTTATAACAACTTCACAAACATAACAAATTTCATAAAAAGTTCACAAACATAAGTCATAGTCCTACAAAATAAAATAGTCATAATATTCTGGAATAATATCATGCCCTAATCTCATCTTCTATGACTAAATCATCCTCCTCCAAGATGTACTCAGCATCCTCCAGATCGATGTCATCCCTGGTCTCCTTCACATCATCAAAGACATGTCCTTTTCTTTTGTCCATGAAAGAACAACTATCTACCATTTGTCTCTTTTCTCCAAGCACATTATCAACCGCAATGCTAGTGCCTTTATTACTAAGTGTAGTGAAATCTAGAAATTTTTTGTCCTCATCTTCTTCTCTTGCCTCACCTAGCCATGCAATATCATTCATAAACAAAGCTCTTCAATTTCTACAAGTCACTTATTATTGCTAGCCGACTCTCTATCAAAATCGGATCAATATGCAATCGCCTCCTACGAATATTTCTCTCTCGAAACTTGATGTTGTACATAACATAAACAAGGGATTGCAGACGTATTGCTCTAAGCGGCATCTTTTCTTTGAATGTACATTCAACAAACAAATTAAGTCATTTCTTATTTATTATAAAGAAAGTTATAACTTGTAAGTTGTAAGTTTTAACTTTTCTTGCTCAAAAATGCTCCAGTTGCGTTCACACCCGAAAAACACTAGTAGTAAGAGAGAATTCGAACTGCAAACTTTTAAAGTGTAGGAACTTCATCTCCAAATCTCTCCCACCAAGCAGCTAAAAGAGATTTAAGCGTTAGACAACACATGACTGAATAAAAAATCATAAATATTTATTAAATTATACCTGGACTACGACCGTTCAAGGTCATTTGAGCTAACTGGTTTCCAAATTCTCTAAGCTTCTATTTATAACTATATAACTCCATATCATCCTGTGCATACTCACGAATATCAAGGATCATGCGATGCATGCACTCACGAAGGCCTCTTTTTACCTCAGTATCATTGCTAAAATTCTTCCTATAGAAACATCTTTGGTTTAGAAAGTACACTGCCGCATGAAGACACCTATGCAACATACCTGTCCACCTCTGATCAATCATATTCCACTAAGGCATGTCTTTTACTACCACCACACACATCCGGTATCTTCTCCTTTGTAGTATCAAGCATATCATAAAGAAAAGGCATAGATGGCCTCACATTCAAATTCACCTCTCGTAGAACATACACGAGTAGAAGTGTGGTGCTAAAGCAAAATAAAACATTGGCCCAAAAACTTCTAGTAGAAATCATTGCTCTTTTTGCTTTCACTCCATTTGATTTTTGTGCTCAAGTGCTCCTATTGAATTCTTCGGATACAAACATTTTTTTCAAAGGTTGCCTTAATTGGTACAACATTTGTAGAGTCAAGAAGGAAGTAGCAAATCGTGTAATGTTCAGTCTTAGGAGTTTCTTCCCCTTTGTGTGTGCTTGAAACAAATTAAGAACCCAACCATGGTTGTATATGAATTGGGTTATACCCTTTGCCATCTCAAGAGTCTCCGTGTGAATCTCCATCTTACCTATGTCTTTAAGCATCAAGTTAAGGCAATGAGCAATGCAAGGAGTTCAATAAAGATATTTTCTTGTGTCCATAAGTTTTGCACCGACATTCACATAAGATGTATGATTATCGATAATCACTTGAAGAACATGCTCTCGTCAATATCCGCCACCACCTTATCAAGGTGCTCTCACAAGAAAGCTCCGGTCTTGATCGATTCTGACGCATCAATGAACTGATAAAAGAAAGTCCCACAAATAAATTTATCAAACTCCTACTCTTCCTATCTGTCCATCCATCCGACATCACCGTGCATAAATATTGCTTCCAAGCCGTCATGTGCGTCGCTTTGATCTTATCTATATCCTCTACCTCAGGCTTAAGTAAACGTGTATTTATTTCATAAAGGGGATGGCTGCTTCAAGCCTATCCCAAATGATTTGACCTCTCCTATCATTTCTTTCCAATAAGAAGTTTGAATGATATTAAATGAAAGCCTAAGTGTATAGATGCATCTCCCAGTTTTTCTTACATATTTCGCCCTTGCCTCGTTCTTACAAGAGCTCTCAAGTGTCGATTGTTGGGTTTCAAGATTGATAAATTTATTCATAGGCCCAAGAGTTTGGGGCAATGAGTTGCTTCCGGTAATGCTGTGCAATTCTAGGCTTACCACTTCTTCCTGTGATTTTTTCGTCCTCCAAATTTCACGGATTATTGGCACCTTCTTTTTCACCTCTGTGACAAACAACATGTCTTTACAAACTTGCTTCACATTGGAAGGGATTTGCGCACAAATCTTAACGCTTTTTTTAGTATCGATCAAGTGATGTTTAAGCATAGTGATTTCAGCAGTTATTTTATACTTGCAAATTTTGCAATAAAACACATTCGGAGGATCACCGGCTATTAGCCGCAAATTCATGTGCGGGATCCAAACTTCTAGCTTTGCTATTCAATCTACACAAACAAACATGAATTATAATAATTAACAACTAACAAGTATGATAATTGAAATTGAATTATAACAACTAATAAGCATGATAATTTAGCGAAAAAACATAACAAGCATGATAATTCTCTACATTGAATTTAAAAGCATGATAATTAAATTTATCATCTCCCTCAT